>JAQFZG010002842.1:0-15214 GCA_034695465.1 Entomobrya nicoleti | reverse complement strand
ATTGTTGGCATGTTGTGTTGATGGCATGTTGGCTGATGGCAAGTTGTATGATGGCAAGTTATATTGGTGGCAAGTTGCACTGATGGCAAGTCGTTTGGTGGCAAGTTGTACTGATGGCAAGATGAACTTTTAGCAAAATTTACCCTTTGAGCATCATTGTTGGTGAGCATGGGGCCGCAACCCCAAAGAGTAACTTACTGAAGCATACTAGAATCATATGGTCACAGACAAAAGACTTTTGAATTTGTTAGACAACAGATACAATGAAAATTGGTGATAAAACCCCAAATTCTCAGAGAATACCACAATAACAGCCATATTTTAGAAAGGAACAAACTGACGTAATACATGGTTCTGAGTTATCTGTGATCTGTGAGAGCAAGAATCTCAATAAGCGCTTTCGAAGATAAATGTACGTCAGACTTGCAAAAAAGCATTATTTCTTGTGTCGTATTCTAGAAATCACTAATTCCAGACTTGTGAGTTTAAATCAAGCTAATGCGTTGAAATAAATTCAACTCTGAACAAAAGTGATATTGTAATGAATGTATATGAGTTTGTGGACAAACATACAAAACATTATTTTTCGTCAACGGTTGAATCTGTTAGAACAATACATGACAACCAACTTCTTTGTTGTTGCGTATTTGTTTGGCGACGTCAAGATAGCAGATTTACTATGGTAAATTCTGTTTCACTTTTAAATAATTATATTTGACCATGTTTTGAATTCATTTAATTTATGATGCAGGTTTTCTTTGTGAAATCGGACGCAGCATTTGTTTTATGGCAGAACACAAAAGCCACTTCAAATTTGCTATCGAGAAGTTTGCTTAGTTTAGCAATATGCGGTTGTAAAGTTTCTACGGTAAACATTCCTTCGATTCTTCAAACGTAAAAGTAATACAAATGCTTGACAAATGATATTTTTATTTCACACAACTAGTTCCGCAACGCTAGTTATCCTATTCTGTAGAAAATGCGGTAACACTATTTCACCACAAACTTGGAATTTTAATTTTTCATCTAATTTTAAGAAACTACCTTGCATGATTTCAACCGATTTTAGCAATATTTTTATAAGGTCATTGCTTTTCTTGAACAAAACCAAACAACAACAGTGGGTGGTAGCGCCCTTTAAAAAATTTCCAACGAATCAACAAAGCCTACTTCAAAAGCTCCCATAAAAGAATCCCAAAAGTAATCCGTGATTAAAATAAAAAAGTTTAAATGGAAAACATGTTTCTACATTCAAAATGATTTCTTGTAAGTTATTTTTCTTCAAATCGGCCATTTTTGTGTAGTCGTTTCTGGGAAAAACGTATTCAGGCTATATACTTCAGCAAACTTCAAATAATGCAAACAGACATTTAGGAAACCGGGCCAACTGTTTTGCTTATAGATAAAGGAATAAAATGAATTCTACTTTCACCAATCGTGAGCACTTGACCGTTTCAAAGTTTAAGGTCATGCTTTCACTTTAAATACGTGTTGGGTAAAAACAAGTTTGGCAAATATTTTTCTGTTTTGCTTTTTCTGTCTTTACGCTTCATCCGTAACAAAGTATAATACGCATATAAAAATTAAAAATGGATCCCCGCTACGCCATCTCCGGTGATTACTTGTACGATGCCTTAACGGATATGACAACATCTTTAAGGAAAAAGACAAATTGCACAAGGAAGGACTTCTATTACGAAAAAATAGAAGTGATGGTTCTAGTGACATTTAATTCAAAACATTCAAGTGCACGTATTTTGGTAGATTTTTTCTTCTTTCTATTACTATATTTTTATTTTTCTGGTTGCCAACTTGATAGTTTTGATTAAAACACGGACGTGCCAAGACGTGTGTGCTCAAGGATATCGTAAAAATTCGTAAAATTTCGGTTGATACAAATCCATTGATAATGATGATGAACACATGTTTCCTACCCAACAAGAAACGAACTTTTTTACCCATAGGCGGGCACGAATGTCATCTTCTGAATGCTGGACAATTTTCGGTTAAGTTATTTAAACCCAATGGAAAATGTCCGAAAAGCCAGATACGTGAACCTTATGAGCCAGCCATGATAAACTGCAACCTTCTACCGCAGATCTAACAACCTAATCTGCACTTAGTATTGCATTTTTATTGCAAGAAACGGGTATTGAGCTTGTAAAAATATTGTAAATATTTGTGCACGTGTAATATTGATTGTTTGGGTTGGTGACAGATTACGTTCTTTTCACTTTAGTCGTTTTCATGGTCATCAAAAGAATGCATTGGAACTCACTGCTTGAACTGACAGCAAACGTATATTTCGAGCGAACGTCATTTCGCTTTTGATCGTTAGACTGAATCTGGAAACTGATATCTTCTCGATTGCAGCTTTTACTCTGTCAAGATCAGCATCTCTTTAACCATAATAGGCTCATGTCGTCGATATGTTTGTCCCATAGCAAAGTGCTTAGAATTGGATCAAAGACATGTCTCTCTTCCTTTCAATTTACGTCAGCACATATTTTTATCACAAGTGATTTACTGTCATGAAAACGTTAGCTGATTTTACCTATCATATTTTTCTTACTTTTCCCAAAAATTAAAGCCATTTTTTTCTCATTTCGGCGTGCACGAAGCTGAACAGAGAATCGATAGGAAACCATCATGATATAACCTAAATCAAAAGAAAATTAGGAATGGCACGATTCTTTACACGTTATTCTTTGACAACAAAAATGTTTATTACCTAACAAATTACTCCTGAGTTTCTTGCGAGTCGTTAAAGCAAGTTAATTGAAATTCCTATCTACCTACTAGTTCTTGTAGCTACTAGAACCAATGTGTTTTACCAGTTGATATCATAAACAGCGTATAACATGACTGTTTTAAATAAGCATATAAGCAAAACGTATGTGGGAATCCGAGGTTTTGAGTTACAAGACTCGACTTTCAAGAGATTATTAGATTACGACTTTGATTATTACTGACTGTTATATGTTTTCAGCCAGATGATCACTAATTACGTTAGATCAGAACATGTGATTTGTTACAAGTTACTTTGTCGAGTTCAATTCTTCAAAGAATGTTTTAAAACTGTACATTAGAAGTATACAAATATTGTGTTGCATATTTAGTTACATACATTTGCAAATAAAATTGAGACTATTTTTCGACTCCGACTTAAATTTTTTACATATCTTTCATATAATAAATTTAAACATGTGCAGGTTATTATGACTACGTACTTATAAATTTGTAAGCATACGAAGAATATAGTCCACAAATGTCGCATTTATATTTGTTAAAGGAATTAGTATTGAAATTGATTCTGTTAGATTTTGGTTCTTGGAATCAACTGTAAACTAGAAGAAGTTTAAATTGGGCTTGTGTCATAAAGGCAGACGACTGATAAATAGTTTACCAAACCGTTTCAAAAGTAGAAATGTTAAGCTTGGAGACCATTTTGTTTTTAATGAAATGAGTGAACTTCATTTCTCTGTTTTCACTATCTTATTACTTGATGAATATTTTGGCAATGATGGGTTCAAATTATTTCCGAAAGTTTCGGGTTTCATATGGTTTCCAAATTGTTTATGCGAAGCAACGAGGCAAACCATAAAATACTTAACCAGTCGAGTCTATTTATAGTAACCAATAAAAAATAAAAGATTGGAATCAAAACGAATTTCGTCCAAAATCATAAATTTATATCCAATTTAATAGTCTTGCTTATTTAGCTAAATTATGACAGCTATTTTGTATGAGATTGTATATTTCGT
The DNA here is from genome assembly GCA_034695465.1 of Entomobrya nicoleti. NCBI lineage: Eukaryota > Metazoa > Arthropoda > Collembola > Entomobryomorpha > Entomobryidae > Entomobrya > Entomobrya nicoleti. Next base: position 11,450 of record JAQFZG010002842.1, on the reverse strand, counting down.
TTTACATCCAATTATTTGGAATTATGGAACAGTTCGTCTGTTCACTTTTTACACGGTATTGGAGTCTATTCCGTTCTACTGCCGATTTCTTTGAGGTAGGAAAATTGGGTTAAAGAAAAATCGATGTTGTTATCAAAAATGAAAAACATTTTGTATTTCTGCGAAATTTTTGTTATTGCTGTAATAATTTAAAGCTCTTTTGAAAACTGAATTGTTAAAGGTTGTTTAGAGAAGATACTTTGAAAAAAATATCCCATGCTAAATACAATTGCGTTTTTATGGCTGGCTTTGTGGGAATCTCTTTCAAGTATATTAATGATATATTGTGTTTACAGCTTTGAGCATGAAATTTATAATAAGCCAAATCTTCTCAGTTTTTTGTTGTAAATCAATTGGTGTTATATTAAGCCCAATCAGATTAAAAATGTATACCAAATATATAAACATTTTACGCTTAGTTCTACAATTTAGTTTAAACAGTCCCAATTGTATCAGTGGAAAAAGCGGAAAAGTTTATTTTTAAATTTGGCATTTGAAAATAAATTATAAATACTTGAGATACTTGGGAAAAAATAATGATGTACATACATGAGTCAAAAATGTTTTGAAAAAATAAAAGCCTATGAAATGTATTAACATGATCATAATGAACGTCTGCTTAAGTAAAAGGATTTCAATTATTTGGGAATTAATTCTCGAAGGCGCAGAAAACGTTATTTTGGAATGTTTGGTTTATTAGTGGATGAGTAAATCAATTCTTTGCAGCTAAAAATAAATAGAGAATCAAAACGAATGGAATAAATTTATACTTTGTGTTAAAACCAGTTATGTTCAATTTGAACTCATTTGGTTTGGTGTAATTTATTTTAAATTTTATTAATTATATTAATATTAAATATGAGGTTAGCTTAGAAAAATTGTTGAGTGAATACATGCAGTTCGAATGACCGTTCATATGGTCTGAAAAAAACACCAACATGTATAAAATTTTCAATGTGAAAATAGCATCGTATCACAAAACTGAGGTATTTTGAACACTTTCATATCGACAGAAGGATGCTTATGCCTTTCAAATTATACAAATGTTTCCTCGCCAAACATGTGCAATACAGCTTTAGTTGTGCAAACAGATCTCTCTCTCTCTACAAGAGTAACTATAACACTTGACCCACTTGTTGATGGTTGCTGCACTGTGGGCGTATCAACTACAGTGGGATTTTTCTGTTGATCTGCCGTTTTGCTGGTTTCGCCCACAGTTGATATTCGACTCATGTCTGTAGTCTCATGTAACTGGGTACGCTTGTTTTTTGCTTTACGATTTTCTACTTTGTTTTGTTGTTGGTTGACATCATTTACGCCGTGCTGAGAGTTTTCAATATCATATCCCTCTTGACTTGTAAATCCACCCAAATTTTCACGGTTTACATATCTACTTTTCCGGCAAAGGGATAACCCACAAAAAATTATTTGGGATGTATCCTCGTACAGAAGCAGATAAATCAATGGGCTCCAAATAAAAAAGGACGTGCAGAGAATTAGCAACGGAGTGATGTAGCTTTTGACATACGGTGGAACCGGGCCTTGTCTGCAAACCACTCTGTAAACTGCTGTGGCAACTCCAGTTGGAAGCCATATCAAAATAAAAACGATCGAATGCAGATATATATATCGGACACACCTTATGGGTATATCCATTTGTAGGTTTGGAATGGGCTGTAAACAATGACAAGCATATAAACTTTCATTAAAACTTTTGGTAATCTTAGAGGCACGAACTCATATAAAAAATCAAAAGCATACCTTAATGATGTAGAGATGCCGTATGTTAGAGCGTATTTGAAACATAACTAAACATTTTATTTAAAAGGAATATTTATAAATCTCGACTAGAATTTAACGGGCGTATATGGAGAAATAATAATTATAACTTTAAATTATCTATTATTACAACTTACCGAATGCCATGTAGGAGCATTCTAAAAAATGAAAGATTAAAAATCGAAACACTTCATATAGAATGGTTAGCTCAAAACTACCGAGTAAAGGAATCTAAAAATGGATGAAAAGTCAAGTTTAATACATTTATATACAGTTTCGAGTTTATTTTTGAACATCTAACATAAAACACTGTTTGCAGTTTTAAAAAACATAAAATTTGCTCTCCGTAAAGAAAAACTGGTGATATTCCAAGTAGAAGTAGCATATTCTATGCCTAAAAATAAAGTATAGGATAAGTGATCCTGTGACCTTGTAATATATGTAAACACACGATTTTTGTTTCTCTGCAGATGAGCAAGGCCACAATGATTTATGTTAGATAAGTAGCGAACTACGACGCATATTTATTTGTTTTTATTCCCTTTGAAATCAAACAATTGGTGTTTGTTTTACAAAAACGTCCATGGTTTACTAATGGAAAGAGTACTAGCAATTAAAGCCATTCGAGTGGTTTTTGCATGGTGATTCGTCGGAAAATGTATCAAACCTACTCACGTGTCCGTGGCCAAAATATGTCATTAAAACAGAAGAATTTAATGAGCTATTTTTAATTACCTGTTTGCAGTATTCATGTTGCGTTAGCGGGTCCTTTGTATATTCTACCATAAAGGCGGATGGCAAGTTACCCGCAATAGTTATCAGCCAAATAAGGCAAATCACACGAAAAGGAAGAATGCTTTCACCGGTTGTACTTGTTGAGCTAGTAACACGAACATACATTATCGCCACTGCATTCAGAGGAAAAGTGCCAAGTAATCCAGCTACATAAAGAAACAATAAAACTTCAAAATAAAAGAGTAACACATTATTTTAATGAACAAGTGTAATTAGAAAAAACTTAATTACATACGTCGTAAAAATGAAAATAGTTCACAAAGTCTAGGGACCGTTAGCGTAACATTTAAAATATTAGACTTTTGCAATGCGTAGAAAAAGGATACAAAAATGGAACCAATTGCGAGTGAAGCCAGATGAGCCAGAAAAATATTCACTGTCCTGTAATAAAAATATAGATATGTGTAAAAAAATATATAAATCAAGGTAAAGCTGTGTAAAGTACATACTTGGATTTGCGTTGTTTTCCAGCCGCCACCAAATAAAATACCCTGATGTTAACAAGTACAATAAATAGAGCAATCACCAGATACAATGTAAGAAAATTAAAGCTTTTGTGTCCAGTTTTTAGAGTGGTCTGTGTTCCGTTTTCATTGGAAGGGTATGATATATTAAAACTTTGTTGAAAATCATTGAATTCAGATAAATACCGATTTCAACTAGGAACTTTTCACTTTGGTTAATGTCTCTAGCGATTTTATTCTCTTCAATCAAAATAAAATCGTTATTACTACATAATATCGGAGTAAAGCTAGACAGTATTAAAATAATAAAACTCGAAAATATTTTACAAGTCCCTGCCATAATAAAAATAAGCCAAAACACTTAAATTTCACATTGGGGCAATATGACATACTAAATTGTAACTGATTCCAGAGTTTAGCAGAGCGAATAGAAGAGATGTGAAGCGTCTACCTTTCGCTGAACAGCTGAATCGCGTCTAGGTTGAGATCATAGTCTTTTATCTTTGTCGTTCTGGGGAAATTATACTGCATCTATCTAAAGCAGTTGCTTTTTTTTATCATGCTACATATTGGCAGTATGGTTTGTTTGCCTGCACTATTATGACATGGGAGCCTTTGCAGTGTTTAAAGATAATTAACTTCTGCATGGGGGTTTTTACTTTAAAGCCTGGAATCTTTGTTGCGTGATTAATAGCACACGTTATTACTTCGTTTTTTGATCTAGGCGTCAGGTAAAGGCCAAAGGCAAAGCTTTTTTTATATAATAAATCAATTTCAATATTGCGTGGTAGAAATATCTCTTCTAATATTGATGTTGGCAATTTATTTATACATTTTTCAGAAAACATTGCATATTTAGTGCAATAAGTTTATTTTTATCTTCATGATGGCATTTCAACCTTACAATTTCAATTACTGTTTCTCTCTAAATGAAGTTAGAATTTTTCTTCGATCTTTATTTTAATTCGTTCTAAATTTACGATTAGTTATGCATCTGCTCTATTTTATTACACAATAATAGAACATTATGTGTGCATATGATTGTGTAATAAATCAAAATTGTCATCTTTGTTAGAGTATAGGAAAGAAAGTAAAAAAATCTAAGGACGTATTGATTTGTCTTTTAGACGTACGAATTCGAAAAGAAAAGCCATTAGCAGTTGCACAATCAAAATATCAGGTATATACATTCTTTTTCAGTCTTGCCATATTTTTTAGAGATATCTATGGACAAAATAAAACTACCTTTTTGGTTTTCTAAGATTTTGTGAACGTCATCCAAACTTCTTCGTGTTCTTGTCTAACTTGGATATACAAATAACTATGCAATTACCTTACGTAAGTATGACAAAGATTTGGGAAATAGAATCACAAGGTAAAAGCATTTTATTGATAAAACGTCCCTCTTCATTTGGAAAGTGTATGCGAAAAAATGTTCCCGATATTTTGTTGGAGTGGAAATATAAGAAACCATAAAATTATATGGCTTGATATATTCGGGACGAAAAGCAAAAATATTTACTTTCAGATAAAAAATAAATGCCTGTCAAATCGATTTTGCATCATTTCTCAGTCACCAGAGTAGCACAAATGCGTAAACAGACTTAGAACATAAGCATGAGTTTATATAAACTTTTAAATAATTAACAAATTACTTATTAACAAGATATGTTATGAACATAAGGAATCATGATATAATTTAACTAGTTTTTTTATTGAATCTCGTACAATTTTAACAATATACAAGCTTAATATATTTAATCGACTTCAACTTGAAATTTAGACGCGAAACATCATGCTTTAAAACCAAAGTACAAATTTTGTGGAAAAAGGTTAGAATGGATGCTACACCAATATGCAATAGATTTTCAAAAAAAAATATGTCTTGACATTTTATATCATGTCTAGATAGTTCTTAACTTTATGTTTAAAACTACATTTTTAATGTCAAAACATCAAAGGTACTGTCTAAATTTAAAAAACACTACAAATTATGACCACGTACATGATAAACGGTATGAGGTACAAAAAAACAACAAGTCAATCTTTAAATAAACCAATGCTGTTATCCTGAAAGTTTAGCAGCAAAAACATGAATTTCTAGACCGTGTTCAGTTTTGATACTAACAGCATTTGGATGTCAAATTGACAACCGTGACATCCATGACGTTTGCGTACTTCGCAATATAAACACGAAGTCACATAAAGCATACAAAGCGTTACACATCATAAGCGTCAGTGACAGAAAGTGGAAAAGGGTACTTTGAAAATTAGCCTTTGAAGTGAGCTATTTTCGTTTTGGAGGGAGTCAAACGAAATGTTGGTAAGCTTATTATGCATATCAAGACGGCTTATAGTAAACGCTTCTACAATAAAATGATTTCAATTACCTGCAAAATGTATCATAGTGGCGCGGAAAACGTTTTTTTTTAGAATGTTCGGCCTGCTGGTGGGTGAGAAAATGAATCCTTTACTGTTAAGAAAACAATGAGAATCCAAACGAGTTCAAAAAAGAACGTCATAATTTTGTTGAACCAGTTGAATTTTTCTCTGATCAAAGCAAATTGTTTGTATGTTTGTGACATGTGTAAAGCATACCTACTTCAAAGCTGAAACGTCCGAACAAATTCTCTTGTCACTTAAGCCAATTTATGTAAAAATGTCATCTTGTCGCAACTTCTTGATGTATTTGGTCAACAAGTTTTTTTTGTGATACAAAATGTTAACATTATGTCAAAAGTTCAAAGCAAACAAATTTCGGTTCTTACAATTACATGGAAGTACATATAAACAGGTAACGGTGGGAATTGTTAACAAACTTTACAATGAAAATCCCTCAGATAATTTTTTTAGTATAAATGTTAGTACCTTATCACAAAGGTCAGGTATTTTGAAGACTTTAACATTCACTACAAGATTCTGATGCTTTTAAATTTATACGGATGTTTGCCTCCCAAACTTCTGTAACGTAGTTTCCACCACTGAAACATCTCCTTTTGAATCCACTAGAGTAACTATAACAGTAGGCCCACTAGTTGCTGTTGGCTGCACTCTTAAAGTATTGGTTTCAGTGGGATTTTTCTGTTGATCTGCCGTTTTGCTGCTTTCACCCACAGTTGATATTCGACTCATGTCTGTGGTCTCATGTAACTCGGTTCGCTTGCTTGTTTTCCGCTTTTTCTCTACTTTTTGTTGTTGGTTGACAACATTTATGCACTGTTCTTGAACTTCAATATATCCTTCTTGACTCGTATTTCTATCCAAATTTTCACGGTTAATTGATCTACTTTTCCGGCAAAGTGCTAACCCAAAAAAGTTTATTTGTGATGTATCCTCGTGTAAGAGCAGATATATCAATGGGCTCCAAATGAAAAAGGACGTGCAGAGAATCAACAGCGGAGTGATGAAATTTTTGGCATAGGCTGGAACCGGACCTGTTCTGCAAAGCACTCTGTAAGTTGCTGTAGCAATTCCAGTAGGAAGCCACATTAAAATGAAGATAATTGAGTGGAGATAAATATAACGGACACGCTGTACTTTCCTTGTCATTCGAGGGTTTGGAATGGGCTACAAGTAAACCACGGGCATACAAGCTGTCAATATTGGTTTATTAGTAGGAAAATACATAATTTATGTATAGCTTACCTTCAAAATGTAGAGATACCTTAATTTAGAGCGTATTTGGAACATGACTAAGAAATTCGAATTAGGCACGTTTGAAAAATATCTATTTTAGACTAGCAGGTATAGATGTATATATTATTTATAAGTGCACTTACCAAAAGCCATGTAGGAGCATTCCAAGAAATGGAAAATTACAAATCGAAACACTTCATATAACACAGTTAACTCGTATTTGCCGAGTAAAGGGATCTACAAAATGGATGAAAAAATCAAGTTTAATATTGTTAGCGTCAATAATACTAATTTATGTTAACGCTTGCTGATACTTCTTTGCATACATAAATTGTGTACATGTCTAAAAAATTATATACATGTATTTGAGAACATTTGAACGTAGAAAAAAGCTGATATTCTAAAAATATATCTTTTCATTGAATCCCTAGAATTACCTATTAGTCAGCCTGGTTATAAAAGCTGAAGTACTGCTATTTAGTAGAACGTCTATATGCCTAAAATGCGAAATTACTTTGTTAACTCTTAAAAATGTCTAACAGGTTCCTTTCAAAAATATAACGGAGAAATATAAGAGAGAAAATTTGAAAACTAATGAGGTCTTGATTGTACTTTACTTCAGAACTACAATCTCTTGAAAAAAAATCATGACGGGATCAGGAATAATTTTCATTCTTTAGAAAATTCACCTCGTAAATATTTTTTGCAAGGGGATTTCCTGTATAGAATTTGGATAATTATATTCAGTGGACAAATGCTAGTTTACGTTTTAATTTGGGACGCTATTGTTGGACGTTTTTCCATTGAATTAATACCTGCACGTGAGAAACTCTAAAAGACCGTTCATTGTTAAGTTTGCAGCACGCTACGACATATATTCATTCTTTTATTTCTAATAAAATCCAATAGTTAATGCTAACCTTACTGAAAATGTACAAATGTTGTACAAATACGCAGAAAAGCTAAATGAAGTCATTCAATATAGTCGACGCTTTCTGATTTGTCGAAAAATTTATGCAAATATCAGCGATTGAAAATGAAATGTAAAGGTTAATGTCATTTGTAAATTACTTGTTTGCAGTATTCTTGTTGCGTTAGCGGATCCTTTATATACTCCACCATATATACGCTTGGCAAGTTACCAGCAATAGTAATCAGCCAAATGAGACAAATAACACGAAAAGGGAGAACGTTTTCCCCTGTTGTACTTGGAGGGCTTGTGACACGAACATAAATTATTGCCACTGCATTCAGAGGAAATGCGCCGAGTACACCAGCTAATACAGAAAAAAAATAAAACATTGAGTACTCGTCAGGCAGATTATTTTATGGAACAGGTAGAATTAGAAATTAGTTGCATACGTCGTAAAAACGAAAAAAGTTCACAAAGTCCAGGGGCTGTTAGATTAAAAATATTAGACTTTTCCAATGCGTAGAAAAAGGATACAAAAATGGAACCAATAGCGAGCGAAGCAAGGTGAGCCAGGAAAATATTGACAGCTCTATAAATAAATACAATTAAAAAAAAAAATTGTAATTTGAATACTGTTAATTTTGAATTTAGTTTATTGATATGATTTGATTTGTGCACAATTATCAACGTACTTGGATTTGCGTTGTTTTCCAGCAGCGACCAAATAGAATACCCTGACGTTAACCAGAATTATCAAGAGAGCAATCACAAGATAAACTATAAGCATTGTAAAGTTTTTCTGTTTAGTATCCAAAGTTATTTGAGCTCCAGTTTCATTCGAAATATTTGACAAAATATTGTCGGAATCATTAGATTCAGCTGAACTATTGATTTCAACTAGGAAACTTTCACTTCTGCTAACATTTCTGGCAATACCCTTTAATTCAAGCGTACTTAAAGCAATATGGCTGCAAAATATTGACGAAGAACTAAAAAATATCAAAATTATAAGACAAGAAACAATTCTTCTAATCACTGCCATAATGAAGGTCACAAAAATACTTATTTCACTTTGGGGCTATCCGACGTACCATATAGTATTTAATTCCTGTTTAGCATTCTGAATGCAGCGGATGTGAACCGTCCCACTTTCACTGTGCAACTGAATACTGTCTAGGTTGAGATCATGCTTTTCTATCTTCGTTTCTCTGGAGATATCAGACTCTCTCAAATTGTATGTGAACCTTGTTGCCTTCTCTTGTATCATGCTTCATGTTAGCAGCATGGTCCCTAGATCTTGCATGATATGCAAGCTTTCGCAAAGTAAACAAGTTATATGCTTTTATTGTTTTGCTTATATTACTTTATCTATTGCTACGTTGTAGTACAAAAGGGTCATTTTAAATATTACACGAGCCAATATAGCGGTGTAGGAGTATTTTTGCATAAGGTCTGATAACAACATTTATTTTCACTTGCTGTTGGCTGTATAACTATGCGTTCCATTTACGGCTTCCAAAAAAATTCGGATTTTGTCCTCAAGCGACTTTAAACATTGTACTTTCTTATAAAATTTTTAAATCCAAGAGACGGAATCATTGGAGCTTTTGAATGTCAGAATCTTTAAAAAAATCCATCTGCAGGTGTAACGTTCGAAAAATTATTGCCTATACATTTTGTTCCTGCGTAATAAAATTGCATATGGATGTCAAAAAATTGATATATTCAGTTTGCCAAGATTGTGACAACGTCATCCAGGAGTCCCTTACACAATACATAACTGTCCCGTCGCCTTGAGAAATGTAATCAAAAGGTAAAAGCAGTTTCTATTTATATTGATTACATTTGTTGAAAATCATCAAGGTGTTAAGTAGTGGGGGGACTAAAAGTAAGCAAAGAAGTATTCGGGTTTTAAAAGCAAAAATATTTACTTTTCCATAAAAAAATATTTACCTGTACAATCGATTTTGTAACATTCATAGGTGACCCGTGAAATTATACTTGGGTTTACCATGATCTTATAACTTGCACTAACTAAGGTCTTGCAGGATCTTATTATAAGTTATTCCGGTCCATCTCCTCAAAAGCTTGAAGTTTATTGGAGTGGCATATACGAGAACTATTTGATGTATCGTAAAGTAATGTATTTACAAAAAATGATTTTTTTCCTAAATTTAATACCTATGGGTTAAAAGTTTTTAAGTCACTGACACGTAAATGTTGTAAAACTATATGTATTTCTGCCTTTTCAACGCTTAAAATATTAAGTTATTTATACAAGCTGATTAGTAATATTAAAAATATATGTACCATTTAGTGGGCATCTTATAAAGATGAAGTCATACGACTTTTTCCACAACAAAATCCAACACTTTTACAATAATAATTGCAAAATTATATATATTAAAATTAATTTCTATAAATAGTTTTTTTACATGTTATACCGTAAATGTTCGTAAAAAGAAGGATAAACTGATTGTCCCGTGATAGTGTTCTTAATATACATAGATGTGCTGATATTTTCGTTTGGAAACTCATTTTAAACGTCATATTACTCTACATGTAAACATTTGTGCAGTATATTCGAAGTGTCAAGTTACCCGCTTCTATAATATTACAGATACGACTTATATTGAATGTTTTGACATCAAAGCTAGATGGTCACAGACTGTGCCCGTTAAAAATAATAGTATGATTTGCTCGTTGTGTTTATTTTGTTAGTTTTTTCAAGTGTTTATTTAAGCTGTGAATCAAAAGAAATATATCGTATTACACATTGCTATATGTGTATGTAGTTAATTATTTGTTTTAATAATCAGAAAAATATGTTTTTGTACTCGTCCAGTTCAAAGAAAAGGATGTATATTGACATTTTTAAAGCTAACCATTATTAAAACATTTCGTTGTTACAGAACGTACAACTACAGGCATCAGAATATGCAAAATGGCCCGGACAATCAAAAAAATCTAGAATCATATTTAAAAAAATCTTCTTAAGGCAAGCCTAATTCCAAAACATCTTGTTTTTTTAAGGCTGCATTTTAAAATTGTGGACTCACAATTTAGAAATTTCGCACAAAAAAATCAAAGCTGTAAAACTTTGATTTGAAGAACCGTCGTTATTTTACAGAGTGAAATAAACAAGCATACCAGGTCTTCTCCTTATCTTTGAGACTTGTTAAATCAAATGGAAACTATTTCTAATAAACTACTACAACCTTTTGTTGGCACTTACGAGGAAACACTTTTACGTGGTTGTGGCCGATTTGCCTCATGTTTTGGGCAAATATTACTCTTATCGAGAAAGTAATATATGCCAAGTCTCGACTCTCCATGGGCAGTAGTTTGGAAATTATACAACAATTAGTTTTTCTGCTGGCAACGAAGGCGATAGTAGAGAAGGGTCCCCCCTTATGTAATATTTCCAAAAAAACGTTTATTAATATTTTTTGCAGAATTTTTTTCTTCATATATAATATCATTACATTAGTAATGCTTCCCATTTTTCTCTGAGCATTAGATCATTTTTTTACTTCGAATGAAGAATAATCGTAAAACATTAGATTTAACTACAAAGTTATTATCCTTTTTTATTGAAAGTAAAATGATTGAAAGTAAGGCTTAGAGAAAAATTGGAAGTATTACTGATGTGATGATATTATACGTAAAGAAAAAGTTTTGTGCGAAAAATAAAAAATAATCATTTTTTGGAAATATTGCATAAGGGGGGACCCTTCTCTACTATCGCCTTCGTTGCCAGCAGAAAAACTAATTGTTGTATAATTTCCAAACTACTGCCCATGGAGAGTCGAGACTTGGCATAT
>JAQFZG010002841.1:0-15219 GCA_034695465.1 Entomobrya nicoleti | reverse complement strand
GGCAGTAGTTTTTCTACTAGTATTTTTCGGCAATTTTCCCAGATACAAAAAGCCTTTCTGACATCTGCTCGGCTCCCTTATTTAAGTGGTGGGTTTTCATTTAAGTCGAGATGTAACTAGTCAGAACCAGAAATCGAATTGAACTGTTCAATACATATTGAATGCACTATTTTACTAGTTGACATGTGTGGTTTGTTTTGACTACTCAGATCGCTTGGTAACACACCAATTATAAATGGGTGTAGAGAACGTTATGTGTATTCTCTTGTAATGCTGCTCTTATCCAAATATTCCTTTTTGTAGATCTATTAGATTAATAGCATAACAATCCATTAATCTTTTTTCCATTCATTAATCTTTTTGTTCAACAAAAAAAAATTGTGCTGGGAACAGCATCGTTTTGAAAAAGGCCAACATCTTTAGATTTTATTTTTTAGTATGAAGAACTACACAAAAACGGCGTGAGAATGGTTTACGAATAATTTTCCATTCAATGAATTCATATTAGTGCTTGCTTTTATTTAAGTCGTTATAAATAAGCATGATCTGAAATTGAACGCCTTTTTATTCAAAGTGCGTACAACTTTTTCAACGGCGATTTTCCACTTAACATGTGAAATATAGCATTTATGTACATATATATGTAAGGGATAATGAGCAAAAAGTTACCTGCATGGCTCTCTGGGAACAAAACGCTTCTGTAAAATATTACACAAGAAGAATATTATGCACCTTTGATTTATATGAATGCATGCTCTGGTAATTAATTAGCCATTTAAGTTTGTGTAAAATTACCAAATGTAAAAATGAACAAAAATAAATATTTCATCTAAATCAAAATTCTCTGAATTTTAACAAAACGGTTTAATTCAATTTCTAACCTTTATAAATCTGTAGTAGACCATGATGTAATAAATTAGTAATAAGTCCAATTGTTTTTAAAATCCTACCTAAAATATATTACATAGTGAAGGCAATAGGCATTTTGAATTGATTCAAGTAACTCCAATTGTAACGAACCTCAACTTGTCTGACTAGCAAGTATAAAAACAAATTCAACAATGAAGCTTGTTAGAGACACTACATTTCGCATGTTAAACATTTGCATTTCTGTGAATTCAGAGTCAGTTCAATATCGTATTATTGCTACATGTGGTACGTTCCATGTGAAATTGGTTTGGTGTCTGAATATAAATTCACAGTTTGAAATGAACTCAACAACGAGTACATTCATACACAGACATGTAAATACATATGCACTTGCATATAATGGTTCTATGAAAATGCATGCATATATACGTGTATTCGGAAACTTAAATACTGACTTGTTAAACATCTCATTTCAAAAGTACCCGAAAATACTCATACTTGTTTGTGAAATCTAACCCTTCGTTTAAAAACACATATTTAAACGACTCTAATAACAATCCGGTAAAAAGCGGTGCTAGAAAATGCTAAAAATTACTAGGACTCTACCGACGAGAAAACACCAGGCTAAAAATCAATTATAGCTACTAAATTAATACATTGCGTGTCACCGTACAGCATATTTCTTCTCATAATTGCTTTTTAATTTACTAATTTGGATATAGAGTAACAACAGCAAATGATCAAACATATTAGTAAATATTTCCTATTTACAAAACAAATATATTTAGAAGTATTTCTATGCATGTAAATTATATAGTCATGTAATTTCTAGAAAATATTGCCCAAAACTTAATAATAACCAGTAATATCCAACAGCCTAATCTTCTTTTCCACCAAACAACCGTCTGGACTATGCATCTTTATCTTTCCTTTTGTCAAATTTCAACATTTTACTTCAAACGCATACACATGCATATATATTAAGCTTCTATTTTTAGTAAATCCGCTGTCAAGACGAAATCAAAAAATAAAACTATTGCAAGCATTTTTTTTTACTTCTCCATTTTTACAATTTATTTACTACTGTATACTGTTAACACCCATTAGAAAAAGTGTATTTGTCGTACCAACTCAAATTATTACAGAAACGTATTACTAAAAAAATGATCTTCTTCTTCCTCCTATAAAACCATGAGCCAATTTTGTTCAACTCCATCAGTTAAATTTGAACAGTAGCCAGTTTCAGAACACTTAAAATTACACAAATTTTCCATTTCTCCTTAAAAGTTCACTCAAAACTTTAAAATGAAGCAAATTTGCAATTCCGTCTTTATTTTTGCTCTGGTTCTTCCCATTCTGGTGGTAGTGACAAACGCCGTGCCATTTGTTCCTGAAATCGTTAACGTTCCTACAGTAAGTTTATCGATTGAAATTTGTTACTAAAAATAATTATAATCGTTTAAATTTACTACTTTGGTGTAACGTTTATGTTTTTGTGTTAACATTTTAAGATAAATATGTCAAATAATTGATTTTTTGCACTGATGACAATTTCAGTGTGGAGGTCAACGCTCATTGGGTGATTTATTGCCCTCCGATTTGATTAAGTCGACTTGCCCAACAATTTTGCCTTTACGATGTTGCGACAATAAGGCTCACATGTATAAATGTTGTGCTGATCTGACAGGATGTTTCGGAACTTATGAAGAATGTCCAACAATATTGTGAGGAACAACTAGTTTTTACAGGGTTCTGACTTTTGAACCAAATGAGACTCGATAGTTCTGTTATATTTGATTAATCTAAAATTGTAATTTTGTCAAATATTTGTGAAAATTTGACTAACATTTGTTTATATATTTTTTTTATTGCGTCGTTTTTGACAAACATCAGTATGAATTTTCAACAACATTTTAATTATTGTATTATTAACGAATCTTAATAAAATAATTTATAATAATAAATTTGTGTTTAACCATAGTTGTTATCTTATCAGTACAAAACTGGATGCCAATCAAAACATTAATTTTGGATCTTCCCCAATATTCATTAAAATCTTTAGAAAATTATTGTCATAATATCAGTTCTACAAGTTTCTCGTAAACGGCGGTAACAAAATGCTGAAAATTAATAGACTACCATCATCGAACTAAAGTTTAAAATAAATACATAATGCATACTGCTACCCGCATTTCATAGCAAGCCTATTATCTTAAATAAAATCGTAATCGCAGTGTACTATTTATAATGTCAAAATTATATGCAATTTGCACTTATCTGCGTTTTCCTTAAATGCCACTTCTGAACATTCTATAGTGTCAACTAGCGCCGCCAAGCGGTTATTTAAATGTGGCCCGTTAATTCAACTCTAACTCTAATTTAAATGTATCCCGTTTAAGAACTGCAGACTAGTTAAAACGATGTAACAGATGTGGCTTGTGTTTGTATCTAGTATGTAGTTTAGATCCTTGGGTTTAGCATATCGTTTCAAATGTACTTTATAATACGTTAAGCAATAGAAATCGTATTGACAAGTTATTTCAAAGATACCGAAGTTCTGTATAAATTTTGAGGAGAGTATTTTAAAGACACTGTTTCTGAAATGCTTCAGTCGGACTAATTTTTTATCAACATTTTAGTCAAGTAAAGAAGTATTGGTCAAGCGAGGAAATTTTAATCATATGAAGAAACATTTCTAAATTTGTAAAATCTTGGGACCATTTAGAACTTTAAAACAGTCATTCTAATTCCTGTATATTTTCAGGAAAATATTTCATTCCATCTCAGCCATCCCTTAATTGGTGCAAATGATATTTTAAAAGTGTGTTTACCTGCAAATATACGGTTTTAATATTTTGTAAAGTAAACCCTGAGGAGCATTTTTAGGATTTTTTTAAATTTAGCTTACATTTAATTGGTCCCAGGATATTTGTAATGTGTTTATAAAGCTCACTTGTTATCGAAATGAACCATTTAGATTTTATGTTAAATTAAATCTACCTCCAGTAACTTATTTCAGTCAAATATTTAATGTAATTTTGCCGTTCTTACATTGCTTCTAATGGTATTTGAAAGGAGTTTATCAAAGAATCATTTAATTTCATATTTCATGAAATAATCCTACTCTTGTATTTTTAGCAACATTATTTATTACTAAGCTGAAAGTAAGGCTCATTGGGGTATTGACAATAACGGGCTTATCTGTCTGTCCGTCTAACTGTTAGTCACCACAATAATTCAAAAACGCATTGAGCAATTTTGTTCACTTTTTGCATGTGGGTTCATATGTTCAAGGTCATGAACCTCGTTACCAACCTCCTGCTAGCACTACGTTTTGCCAACCTGTAAAATATGTTAACATTCCGACTTGCCAACACGACCTGTTGCTAACATTACGTTTTGTTAACATTACAATTTGCCGACAGTGGAGATGCTAGCACTGCAATTTGCTAACATTAAACTCCACTTTGCTAGGACATTTGACCTAGGTTTAGTTACCGTAGTTGGGCTAGCCTCAATACAACCTAAATATCTTTTTGGTATGGTTCAGCTGGGTCAAATGTCAGAACAACTCTTCTTATTACATGGTTCAGCTGGTTCGTTGGGGTTAAAATCCAACCTAACTCTCACTCCGTTCGTGTTCAGTGGTGTTAAATTCCAACCTAATTTCAGCTACGAGTCGGTTCACTTGATAAGGTTAAAATCCAATCCATCGGTCCCCACGATAGGGTTCAGCTGATTCGTTTAGGTTGAAATCTAACCCAGCTCTAGCTATGTTATAGTTCGCTTAGGTTAGGTTAGGTTAAAATTTAACCTAACTTTAGCGCCTATGTATATTGGATAAACAGTTCAGTTCAAGGCCAGCCTTCTCGTAGTTAAGTTAGAGTTGGTCAAGATCCGTCGATCGGTATTGTAACAAATTCAACTTAAGTTTCGTATTCTTTTCTCATTTACTTGTTAGCGTCTCGAATTTTGGCAAATTGTAAGGTTGGCGAAACGTAATGTTAGCATGGGACCTAGACCCCATAAACATTATTTATTTTCAAACCCCTTGGTCAAACCACAGCTTCAAATTCGAACGTGTACAACATAGTCAAAGTGTAAATTTGAATACTGCAAGAAAACATTTTGTCCGGTAGATTACGAATCATATGTCACTGCATGTCAAAGTGACCTTGTGGGGCAAGGAATCGGAGTCAAAAGTTGCAATATCAAAAGCATAAAATGTGACATCATTCGAATGAGTTTTCTGTTGTCATCAATATTAATTCAGCTCCGTCGTTATGTTAACTATTAAAGCGGGTTTATTCTAATTATACCTTCCTGAAGTAGGTCCCTAGAATATTTGAAAGGTGTTTATAAAAGTCACTTAAGGCCTGTCCGGTATCTTCTCATACATTTTTGAAGTGTCAATTTCTTTTAACCACAAAAGTTTTACTCTCTTGTCTTGGAATATTTAAAAACTGTATAAATTTTACAGCCCGGTTTTGTAATTTTTGTTTCGTCTTTAAATATCATTACACAGTGACGTTTTGCTGCTTTTTAAAATTGCATTTTACTGAGTTGTCATCGTTTGAACAAACTAAAAGAAGATTTTAAAAGATTTGAAGCTTATCAAGTTCTCTGACATCTAAGCATCAAGCTTTTAAACATGACCAAAATCACGGTTTGATGTTGATAAAATCTTTTTTTATTGATTTTAAAATATACGCAAGTTTTTTTAAGACAGTATTTTTCTGGTCCATGCCGCAACTCTCTTCGTTAATTGAGTTTGTCTATGCAGTGATGGTAACTTTCATAAAGAGCTGGATTTATACATCAGTTTAGTGTCGCGTTTTTGTTTTATGGACGACCCATATGGCAACTATGTGCCACCAAATATGTATGTGTGAAAAAATAATAACCAAAATGTTTTTGCAACTTTTTTACTCCAGAAAAAAGTACAACTTTAAAGTACTTATTTGCTGGTGATTTTCTTCGACTTGTAAAACTTGACAATTCTCACCTCATATGATTTTAGTACTATAGATTACGTAGATTTTGCTCATGTAAATTTTTTATGAAAAGACCCTATACGTTACAATATTTTGACACTTCAAAAATGTATGAGAAGATACCGGACAGACCTTAATTAAAACGGATCGTTTAAATATTTTATGAAGTCAATCTTACTCCTGTAACTATTTTCAGGAACATCTTTGTTAGAATTTAACCTTCCTTAAATTCGTCCTAATGGCATTGTACAAATGTTTTAAAAAGTTACTTGTAATTTCAATTGACCATTTAATTTACGCTAACGCTTGCAAATTTGCGAAAATTTATTTATTATAATCAGAGACAGGAAATTACATTGAAAATGTAATTCAATTACAAATTAACAATTACTTAAAAAAACAAAAGTAATTCAATTAAAAATTACTTCTCGAAAATAAAAGTAATTCAATTACAAATTACTTTCAGCAGAAATTTGGTGTTTGTCTTCTTAAATTACTTGAAACCCCGAACTAATCATGAAAAAAGACTCCTAATTTCATGTAAAAATGTGATATTAAACGCTTGAATGTGCAACTGTCGGTTATTTCGAGGTATCAAATCTATTATTTCACTTAAATGTAATTGAATTGCAAATTACTCATTTACTTTTATCTGAAAAAAGGAATTGAATTACAATTACTCAATTACTGTTATTGTAATTGAATCGGATTATAATTAAATTATTCATAAGGCCAAATACCAGTTTTGATCAAGCGACAAATTGAAGTTATCTTCGGTATGCTAAATTTTCAGTTGGGGAAACTTTTTAGTAAGGAGAAAGTTTTCGGTGTGGAGATTTTTTTGATCGGGTGAAAGTTTGTGGTGAAGAGAAAGTTTTTGGCCTGGTGAAAGTTTTTGGTTAGGAGAAAGTTTTTGGTAAGGAGCAAGTTTTTGGTATGGAGCAAGTTTTTGGTAAGGAGAAAGTTTTTGGTAGGAGAAAGTTTTTGGCGAGGAGAAAGGTTTTGGTTAGGAGAAAGTTTTTGGTTAGGAGAAAGTTTTTGGTTAGGAGAAAGTTTTTGGTTAGGAGAAAGTTTTTGGTGAGGAGAAAGCAATTTAGATTTGTGTATTAGTTAATTAGTTGTGCTAATTAGTTAAACAAAATAGTTAATTAATTATGTTATATAGTGATGCAAATTAGTTAATTATTTATGCAAATAAGTTAATTAGTTACATAAATTAGTTAATTAGTTATGCAAATTAGTTAATTCGTTTTGCAAATTAATGTCCTTAATTTAAGGTATCTTTTTGCTAAGTTTGAAGTTCCTAGGTCAAACGGTCAAGGTGTTACGACGATTAGAACATATTTGTCCCGATTCAGATAAATTATAGATTGTGTATATAAAGAAAAAAAATCGTACTATTAAATTATTCTCTACTTCTTCTAAAAATTAACTTGCATTTTTTATTATTATCATTTTCCACACCAGAAGCACATGTTTATGAATACCCGATACTCCAGTTATGGGAAACTTTAAAAAATGTTCTTTTGTCAGAATAATTGAACATAAAATATTTTACTCCTTGAAGGCTTCACTTCAGTGTTATCTTTCACTGATGTAAATTGTTATGAAAAAACTAAAGTCTGAAGTTGAATCCCTTTATCCAACACGTTTACATTTCAACAGGTATAGCTTCGTAGCATAAAAAATGTACAGCATATACACATGTACACATATTTGAGGGATACTGGGCTACAAGTCACCTGCACTTCAAAGTGCTCAGAGAAAATATGCGCTGCAGTGTAAAAAATATGCATGAAGTTTATGGGCCTTCTCTTCATATGAATATGGTACATATGCCTAAATATCCTTTGGAATGTAGAAGAAATGAAGTTTTTGTCTGAACGTTTGTGTGTACTTATGTATGTACCGACGACGAGAAATGAACTGATAGCACAAAATATGTAACACATCATAAACAAAATGTGTATTCAAGTTGCTAGCAAAATACACTAGTCGGTTGGGAACTGAACTAATAAAACAAGGTTATTATCTCATGGTATGTAAATTGGTATTCACTTATTGGGTTTCATTGTCTAAAAATGCCCCACATTAAATGAATATACTTTTGTACTGTCAACAGTATGTTTTAAAATAATATGCAGGCATAAAAAACTTGTTACATTAAAGATTTCCAAATAAATTTGAAATAGCTTTTGTAAAAGCAACGGTTTTGATTTTTACCAAATTCCACAAAAAAAACTTTACTAATATTTTCACAATTTTTTTTGTAGAAGACGAGGCTTTGTGAAATTTGATTAATTGTGGAAAATGACAATAGAGGTATTCAGCAATAAATGGTATCACGTAAAAAAAATTCAGATGTTTGGAATGAAAATGATCTACATTCAAATTAAAACATTCACAGAATTTACAATAACATATCATTCCATTGAAATCTGTGAAATAACAAGTATGAATAGAAACAATGTTCAAATTATATGCCCTTGTCTTGCTGAACTCTTAAAAGATATAAGTATTTGTGCTAATTGTGGTCTAGTTGGGATTGAAGTAATTCTATTTAAAACATTCCATCACAAGCATCAGTATTTTAACGAAAGCGCCATTAACTTCTGCCAATGTATTGCAATAAGTAATAAAATACATTTAAATAGTGAAGTGTGCATTTTTGGAGTAAAACGGAATGACTTCGTGATCAAAACTTGTTAACTCTTATGTTCTGTTCTGTGAAAAAATTGTAATAAAGTTTAAATGCCAGACTATTAACTAAAATAAATACTGTTCTTTTCAAACATTTTTTACTACTTATTTGACAAAGTTTACGAATTTTACTTGCAGGTAAATATTAATTAATTTAAACTTCACCAACAACTTTATTTGCTACATTTACGATTTAATATAGTGCACTATTTTTTACAGAATTTTGTGAATGATCTTATATCACTTAAAGCAGTTTTTTTGTATATGTGACTTGTATAATGAATGAACACGAAAACAAAGTCGAAATACGGATCTGATTTGTGATTTATCCTAAAAACGTACATACTTTCCACCAACCCTTTTCTTCTTCTCCCCTGTTCCATTGCATTGTTGTTTTCTAAAAGCAAAAGTACTAAATACTTCTCTAAAGACCTTTTTAAAACCCACTATCAATTCATCATGGCATTCATTCAAAATTAAAATTCAGAAAAGTAAAGGCAAAGATAAAAGTCGTTTCTTTTTACCCCACCAACCAGTCCAGCAAATGGTTTAATGAACTGCCTCAAGTATTATCATTGTCTTAATTGTAAGTGTAACCATATTTCTGGTGGAACATTGGAAATATGACGAAGATTTAACATTGATCGTTAACATGAAATTTCTTTTAAACATGATGGTAGAGTAAGCCAAGATGAAACAGTTGTGAGCTAAATCAATACTAGAAATCATTCTCACGGTAAATATATCCAACTTGATATGTTATGCATAGTTTTAACAGCTAGAATTTTTATTTGTTGAACATTTTTAACTACAAATTAATGAACAGAATACGTCCAAAAAATAAATGCCAAGATTATTATTATATTCCACCGACCGTATTATAACCGTGGAAAATATGGATTGTGTATTTACAAGTCCAAATAAATTAGGTTACATAAAAATTTATGATAAAATTAAATATCAAAAATGGCCTAATTAAAAAAAATTAATTTTTTTTTTGATTAATTGCGTTTCAATTGGTTCACTCATTTCCGTTATTTGCATGGATTAGAACATTTATAAACTGCTGGACAACAAAGTTTTGTGACTTTATCTTTACAATCTTTGAAACAGCAAAACTGAGTTAGAACTCCGTTAAGTTTGCTTGAACTACATGGATTTGTACCCGTAAGTGGAATAGTGAGACTGTCATCTGGGTAGCACTAATTAAAAAAAAGATAAATTTTTTTTTTACTATATTGCCACTTTTTTAATGTGATCACTATTAATTTTTGCCAAGATGAATATTACGTTTTAACTCTGGATAATTTTAACTTACATCAGTTGGAGTGTTTATAGGCAGATCATCTGCGGTCACTAGGCTTAGACCAAAGATGAGGCAAAACCCGAGAAGAATGAAACGCGCCATCTTCCTGTCGTCAGTCGTCTTGGAAGGGAAGTTGTGTTGTTGAAGAATTGTTGTTTAGACGTCTTATGGACGGAATCAACTTGTGATGTGATGACAATTTGTTGAGTTGAAGTGAGTTTTTATAGGTGCCTTTCCCAAAGTATTCTTTATGTTGCAGATACACAAACTGAAAAAAACATCAGAATATGTACCTATAAAAATGTATTTTCACTTTACTAACTTTACTGTATGTTCGAAGGGGTACTGGGTGCACGTGTATACAAGTTTTTAAATGTATTGTTTCTTCATGTGAGCAAGTCTTGCACACAAATTACTAAATTATATACACAAAGGTATACCACTTAACATTAAAGATATGTTAAAGAGAGAGATAAGTCACTTAGGTACCCCCAATTTTATTGAAAACTTTAGACCAGACCTTTCGTTTGTTGTCAGAATAAGTTTAACCAGAATAATAACAAGTTAATTCTTATGTATACGCTAACTGTCACCAACACAGGAAAAATTTGAAGACTTAAATAAATGTACATATGTAATGTACAATGTCCAACAATAATATATTTTTGCTCTTTTGCATGAGTTATATTACAAAGTCAACTATACAACTCAAACAAATAGATTTCTTTTCGGATTTTTCCAGTAAAGTTTTAAAGTGCGCTTTTGATCGATTCTGAATTTGACAAAAATTAAACTTGGTAAGCATACTGATATAAAAAAAAATTTCTAACAAACCACAAAATATTATGTATGCGTAAAAGTTTGATAATGAAGGCGTAAAAAGCTGAATTTTAAGCAAACAAGTAAACTGTAGTCTGTGCCAAAATAATTTTTCAATAACATCAGGCCAAAAGAATGAATCAAAATATGAATATCAGTTCTCTTATCAGGCTGATTAAACATTTGTATTTGCAACAAGTACGGATCTAACAGCAAAGGATTACCACGTGATTCACAAATGTATTAGTTAGGTTGCTGCTAAAATAGAAAAGTCGGTTGTGAACTGAACTCCTGATTAAAATGGGAGTTGTATTTTTATCCACTTCAGACGGCCACCAACAAAAAAAGGAATTAATATATCTTGTATACTGTCCATGTTAACTCGCATTTTTTAAGTTTTAGAAAATCAATTCTGAGGTAATTAAAATTAACAAGGGGAAATTTTTTTCTGGTGACTATTATAATTATAGAATCCATAATTTCTAATTTCAAGTGGACTCATCATTTTGTTTTTGTTGTATTAATCGTTAAAATCAGTCATTTTGGATGAGAAGTCGACAATTTACCATTAACTTCCCATGTTAATCTTTGACAGTTAATAACTTCATAAATATTGTATGTAATTAGTTAACATTTTCTGCTATGCAATCCGAAGATCACCCCAAATTAGTTCACAAAAAACATTTTACTGTTCAATGTTAAAATATTCCAGGCAGTGCAGTTTTTGCTATTTAAATTCAGAGGCAGCTCAATTTCCTGTTATTGCTACATGTAGCAATTTCTATGTGAAAATCCCGAAAATCGTTTGGTATCTCTGCACAAATTAGAACCTCACACAGAAAAAAGCACATTCATACACACACATGTATTTGATTTATCAAAATCTATGCATGTCCGTTGATTCCAAAACTTCAGTACCTATTACTAAGACATATCATTTCAAAACTAGCAAAAAAAAAGTGAAAAATTAAAAGCAAACTTTCATTCAAAAATGCATTTTTCCAAAATTTAATAACAATCCAGTAAAATGATGTTGTAGAAAATGCTAAAAACTATTAATTTGATAAAAACTTTTTAAAAAATCAGCGTAAAAATAAATTCCAGCTACCAAATTGGTTTATTGCATATCAAAATGCAACATATTTTTCAGCCATAATAATATTTTATTGTACTAATTTGGTACACTATTAACAGCAGCAAATGTTCAAACATATTAGTAAATATTTAGTATTCAGTAAAAAAATATCTCAGAGCATTTTGTATGCATGTGAATTGACTAGTCACATAATTTCTAGCAAAAAAGTCCCAAAAATAAATCACAACTAGTATTATACAACAGCCTAATCTTCTTTTACAACCACCAACTTTGTCTTGACTATTCATCTTTATCTTTCCTTTTTTTAACAATTTCCACATTTTACTTCAAACACGTATACATGCATACGTTAAGCTTTTATTTTTAGTAAATCCACTGCTAAGACGAGACCAAAAAAATAAACTATTGTATTCATTTATTTTTTATCTTACCTTTTTTACAATATATTTACTCTTTACTATTATATTACTGTTAAATCTCTCCCATCTTCGTTTTCCATCTATAAAACCATGAGTCGAACTGTTTAAACTCATCACTTCAATTTGAGCAGTAGCCAGTTTCAGAACACTTAAAATTACACAAATTTTCCATTTCTGCTGAAAAACTCACTTAACATTTTAAAATGAAGCAAATTTACAGTTCCGTATTTATTTTTGCTCTGGTCCTTCCCATCCTGGTGGTAGTGACCAACGCAGTGCCATTTGTTCCTGAAATCGTTAAAGTTCCTACAGTAAGTTTTATCCATTGAAATCTGTTACTAAAAATAATTATAATCGTTTAAATCTATTACTTTGATATAACATTTATGTTTTTTGTGTTAATATTTTAAACTAAATACGTAAACTAATTTTTTTTGCACTGATTATAATTTCAGTGTGGAGGTCAACGCTCATTGGGTGATTTATTGCCCTCCGATTTGATTAAGTCGACTTGCCCAACAATTCTGCCTGTAAGATGTTGCGACAATAAGGCTCACATGTATAAATGTTGTGCTGATCTGACAGGATGTTTTAACACTTACGAACAATGTCCAACAATATTGTGAGGAACAACGGTTTATTAACAGGGTAGTGACCTTTGAACCAAATGAGTTTGGCTAATTCTGTTAGAATTCAATAAATCAAAATAGTAATATTGTCAACTTTCTTAAATAAAAAAAATATTTTGCAATAATTTCATTTTTTTAGTTGTTTTTGATCAAGGTAAATATTCATTTTTAATAATATTTTAATTAATGCTTTTCTAATAAATCCTAATTAAATAATTTAAATACTTTACCACATTTTTTTAAAAATAAAGTTGAGTGAAAACATTGCTCGTATCTTAGCAGTACAACACTGAATGAAAAAAATATTTGGATCGGGTGCGATACTCATTTAAATCATTAAATAATCATTGTCACAATTTTGTTTCTCGTAAGCGGGAGTAATTAAAAGCCAGAAAATTCATGGACTGCCATCATCAAAATAAAGTATTAAATAAATAAATTAAAGCATAGAAAATTTGCATTTGTCAAATTACTCAAATTTCATAATAAGCCTGCTATCCTAAATAACATCGTAACGGCAGGATACTATTAATTATTACCCCGTGAAAATCATATTTAATTTGCATACATCTGTTTTTTTTCTAAAACGCTACAAAAGTATTGAAGAAAAATTTGGAATGCTGTACTATTTGCCATAAAATAAATTTTTTAAGTATTATCTTTTAACAAAACATTTTCCAACCAAGAGACAACATTACTCGAATATGTTAAAGCTACATTAACAACGGGATAAATATGTAGGGGATTAGCAGGATAAGGCACTTGTTCTATGTATAGGTATGTTAATACACGATATTACATATATGGGGAGTTTTATAACATATACTATGGACTTAATAGTTAAACATAAAAATATTTCTTGCCTTGAATGCTTCACTTCAATGGTCTCTTTTTGCTTATGTAAGCCATTATGCGAACACAACACAAAAGGACCTGAACGACTTAATCGCTCACAACATATCTGTGGCTATTCCTTCTGAGCATTTGAAACTTAAACCCATTTGTACAAATATGTTGGAGGGATAATGAGCAAAAATACCATTGTCATGAATATCTTTTAATATAATGTGCAAGCATAAAAAACTTGCTAGATAGAAGATTTCCAAATGATTTTTAAGAAGCTCTGCAAAAGTAAGTCCTTTATCTACACTTTTAAAACCAATATAAGAAAACAGCAATTTTAAGGTCCACGATCATTAAATTTATTTGTGTGTATGCATAAGGTATATTTGGGTAAAGTATGCATGTCGATTAACAATTGCTACACACTTGTGTACACTTGAAATTCTTATCTGTATTCAGAATAGTCTTTATTAAATAACTGGTAAGCTCACTTTATTGTTGGTTGCTTTCCACACAGACAACCCTTAAGCATTAATATTTATAGAGAATGTTATTTTGAGAGTTTGCGTACTGATGATGCATTCATCAAAAAAATATCACGCGATTATTGAATCCTTTTTTAGGTTGTCTGCTTGATTGTAGACTAAACAATAGGAATATATACAATTATCACGTGATGTGCACACGTATTTATTTATTATTATTCCGCATCTCAATATTCCCCATACGAATTTTATTTAAATAAATTTGGAACGGATTTTGTGGAGCAACGATTTTAATTTTATGAATTTATAAAAAAGTATCTAAGTACTTTATTCTGTAAACGAATGAACTCTGTTATGATATGTGATGCAGTGATGATTAGAAATGCACTGTCTGCGGTTATTAAGCAGAATTTATGCTCAGTTAAATAAATGCGTTATAATATCTGTGACATCAAAATAGTGTTAAACATTACTTAAGTAATAGTAATAATTACTTAAGACAACTGTATTTTGAAAGTGCTCATATAAAATAGAAAATGTGTCCATGTACCTTCCATATTACATGGGTACGTGTTTAATACATATTTACATAAGTATAAATGCACCTAATATACTTCATTTCCTTCAAATACCAAATACAAAAATAAGACACGCAGTTGTAATAAAATCATTATGCACTTGACTTTATTCATGAAATTTTATATTGAGTATTTAGCCTAAGAATGTAAGCATGAAAATATTTATACTGTACATTCCAGCAAATCAATGTCTATCATAAATGAAGTGAATAAAATATTATTGAATGTGATAAAAACATTAACTTACAAAACTAAAAACTATATTAATTGTGTTATGTAAAATATATACAAACATTTTTATTTATCATATTTATAATTAAACAAACCCAAACAAAAAAGTGTGGCCAATAAAAGTTTGTTACAAACCAGAATGGTACTTTTTAAGGTTACTGCATTGCTGATACCTTTACGGTGGTATGACTGTAAGCAAAGTAAATCAAAATATATTTTTATGTCTGACAATTAAACATATGTATATTT
>JAQFZG010002840.1:0-15223 GCA_034695465.1 Entomobrya nicoleti | reverse complement strand
ATTTACTGATTACATTTGTATTTAATAGAGACTTTTAAGTTATTCAAATTTATTTTCTGACACTGTTGGTTTTTTGTAGAGATCCATGGGTTTGTGAAGTACAAGCTCTACATGTTAGAGTGCGTGAAGCATACACACGCGGGGCTTGTGCAATTCACCCCTTTTTGAGAAGCTAAGGGTATAATATTTACATGCATACATTACGTTACACTTGTACGTACAGCAGAACTGTAAAGGCATTTCATTTAGTTCAGTTGAGTACGTACGATGAATGAACGAAACGCTTTTTTATGCAGTAAGAACGGCTACATAAAAACTCTTCTCATCTATCATCTTTTCTTTACGGTAAATGATATGATAACAACTTGTTCTTTTTTCCTGCGTACTAAACCTGACTGCAATATAACAATAATTTCTCGTATTGCTCCAATTCATGAATTTCATGGCAAGCGTTAACCTATTTTTTCTCGTCATTTAACAGCAATAAATTATTGTTCAAATAATAGCTCTCAAATTAAGGGAAACAAAAATTACGAGACCTTGTAATAGCCATAATCAAGTTTTTTTCCTCAACGGAATTCTTGCAAGGAAACTTGCTTTAATTTAGCTCTCCGATTCCACCTTTTAGCTTCAGAGGTCGTTAAAATGAATACATATTTGTTCAATGTGACATTGTCTGGAATTTGGAATCCAATGAATGTTGACTGACGCCATAGGAAAGTATTGTTGTTGATATGTAAAATGTCGTTTCCGACCGAGTGAAGTCATGCAAAAAAAACCTTCATCACATCACAAGTCCCAACGAGAGGCAAACAAGAATTTAGTTATTTGACAGCAACGAAAATATAATACGGCATTCGCATTGTTTGCGGTATCCAGTCGACTGGAGAGTCCCCGATCAATCAAGTACTATTATTGTACACATATGAAGCTTGAAGAATTACTCATTTATATGCGGAAAATGGTTTTATTAGTACCCATTAGGAAATATCCGTCGAAAATTATATGTTACTTGACTATAGATTGTCACTAACAAATTATTAGGTTGACGAAAAGCTCAGTATTTTGACGAAAAGCTTTACTATGCATCAAGTATGTACAAAATGTATTCTATTCTGCGGTGTCATGACCAACTCACTCTTTTCTCATGGTACAAAATCACAGTGACTTTCACTGACTGTTATTAATATTATTGTGGTGGCACACTTCCGTCGTCGTTTTTCTACAGAGCATCACCATCATCACATCACCGTTACTCGGCAAGGCTCGGTGAGTGAACCAGCTTCCAGAAAATAAGGTTTATTATCATTATCATCATAACAAAACATAAAAGCAGTCGAACTGAACACGCCATGCACATTGCACATTGGTGCCATACACCTACTACAACACAACTACAATACAACCACCTTCTTCTTTAATTTTGCATTGCTTGTGTGTAACAAACACATCTTTTCATCTCCCTTTACTCTCTCCGTGCATACCTAACATGGAATGGAACTTTGGTTTGGAATGTTTTGGAAGAGATTTTTTTTGTGTAATAAAACGAACAAGGAATAGCTACATGCCTAATGTTGGAGTGCAATGCGAGCGAGTGGAGGAGTCGATCCGCTCTTTTTCCTCCTTCAACACTACTATTCCTCCATTTCACATGTTCAAGCGCAAGATAACAAACACGACAAAGCACATAAAATGCAATGTACCTACATAACATGCCAACGAGAAAACAGCCAGCCAGAATTATTGCCAGCGCTGACGACACACGCACCAATGGAAATATTTTTTTTCCTTTCCATACTTTTTTATTGCCAAGTTAATTCCACTTCCCTGCTGGCTGCTGCAGAACCCCGAAGAGTCTGCAGACCTAATAGCTTTTTACACACTGCTAGCAGCTTGGCAGTTTACAAAATTGCAGTTTATTCGTTGTTCGTTGCTTTCAGTAATTTTTTTTGCTGTTTATAAGTTTATAATAATAGTAGCACATAAAAGGCTAAATTTTCTTGCTTATTGTATTGTGCCACAACAAAAAAGTTTTGCTTCAAAAAGAGCTGCTTGTCACAAAACTCACAAGTCCAGGCCTTCCAGTCCTTCAAGCGATTTGGTACAGGACACATCAACAACGACGCAACGGGCAAACAATGTAGCAAAAAAAAATATCAAAACACTCACGCATTTAGACATTTTCCAAAACCGTTTGTGCCTAAACTCATGAAATACACTCAACGAAGAAAACCAGTTTAGTAGTATAATTTTTAACCATGTAAAATTCTCAAATAATTTACCTGAAAATTACTCATGTAAAGCCCCAAAATGTAGAGGCATTATAAGTTGTTTTATTTGTTAACGAACGATGATTCGTTGAAATATCATGAATTACTTTTCGTTTGAGAGTGTCTTAAATTAAAGTGCATTTAAATACCTCTTGGTGCTTATGAAGAAAACAGATAAGAAGAAACGCTCATAACAGCCAAACTCTTCAACTTTTCAAAGGTATGCAGAAAAAAATCCTAATATACTTAATTCATATTTATAATGACTATGTATGCATGTAATTTTGATGTTTCTTTTTAGATTTGACAAAAAAATCTAAAAGCAGTCATTATCGCCATCGCACACAATAATAATGGCAATTTCAACACCGAACAGTCCACCCGAAGGCCAAGACGACTACATTTGGGGAGCCTTAATTCTTGGCGGCGTTATCGCAATTTTCGCATGGCGTAATTTGTTCAGTATAACCCAATCAGAAGACGAAGTTCTCAAAGTCATTCCAAACCGAAAACTGCGCAAAAAATATCAAGAGCAAGATGACGAAACAGATGCTATGATTTTGTCCGTGGATGCGACTGCGAAACGTGTTGGAGGAGTTCTTCGATTGCCTAAACACAAGCGCCTGTACTACTACTCATTCTACTGGACAGACCATTTCTCTTTTCCTGAACAGCAAGAGGCTCACAAGTTTGACTTGGCGAATGCTCTTGTCGCACTGGTGGTATTTCAAAGTGACATTCAATTTTTCCGACATCGCTACAAAAGAATGTTGGTCAAGTCAAACAACACGATTTTCCTGCAGCTGCAAGACGCACAGTGGAACAATCTCCGAATCGGATCAGAGAACATGGATGTTACGGAGGATGTACAAAAACTATTCGATAAGGTTCAGGATAGGCTACAGTTTTACAACGGGGAATGGATTCAGGCTCAGAGAGACGATGACATTGACATGTATCAAGCTAGTGAACTTTCAAAACTTGGCTGCTTACAGTACATTCCAAAAGGATATAACACATATGAAATTACTGACTGGTCTGTTCAGGCAAGATTGACGACAGAGTCAAATGTTAAACAGAGAATTAATCATAAATACACTCACCTCGTTGATGATTATTATTGAAATTATACTACTAAACAAATCCTATTTCGTACTAAATGGGGAAAATGTAGTGTGGTCATTAAAACTGATTATTAAAAATGACATTGATTTCTTCCATAATACTATATTAAAGTACTTATACATTAATACTTTTAAAACATAGATAATATAACTAGAAATTAGCCATAAAGACAGAAATCCCCACATATTTTTCAAGGGACGACATGTGCTGTTCCATAGTCCCTTTCAATATAAGCAATGCAAACCAAACTTGCAGGTTAGCGTGAATAAAAGGTCTAAAATGCCGTACTTACTCAAGACGATCCATAATAACTCCATTTTAATATGCAATACAAATAAAATCGAGAAGCTATACCGAAGCTATATGTAGTAATTTGAAAGGTTTGTTAGATATGTACATAAAGAAAAACTAACATTCTAACAAAATATCACGTTCAGGCATTTCTAGAGTTCTATTTTTTACATTGTTCAAAATTGAATTGATTTTTTTGCAACTTGGTCAGTTTGGTTAAGTTAAATAACCTAAATTGTAATATTGCCAAAAAATTGAATACCCAGCCAACTGTAGATTGTGTAGCACGCGAAATCCTTTGGTACTGAAGTAGACAAGTAGACATTACATAAACTAAAGATTATGTTAGAAATCATAATCAATTAAATCATGAATTTGTAGATAGACTGACATTTTACCGTTATATCATACGATACAATGCACACAGCTAACATATATATCACCAGTTGTATACCGACATGCGAAGTTTCATTGTTTAACAGGTTCGAAAATTAACAATCATGTACCTAAACGTTTCTCTCAAAAAATGTCCCAGTCGACAGCTAAGTATCAACATTACTCATTAATCAAAACATTTTATGAAATATTTAATCAAATACCCGCACTTACGAATGTACGATACGAAAGTGTATTTGTGGTTAATTTTTAATTCATTGCCAATATATATGTTAGTGTTTCAATTGACCCCGATATCTCAAAGTGTAATAATGCAACAAATAACTCCACTAAGTATTTAACAATTTAACATCAAATCTTCAGTACTTAAAATACTAACATTTTACTAACTCATTGCTCATTCAGTCTTCTTTACTTGAGATACAGAATATAGATATTGAGATATGTCCTTATATAGAATAAGCGCATACAATAATGAGAAAAAATCGATGTACGTACATTATTCCTAAGATTTACGTATTACGTGCAATAATATAGAATCAAATATTTTTTTGTAAAAGTCAATTATGTTACCATTCGTTAATTGTTTAGTAAATATAATATGGGAATTAGTTCCTCTAAACGCAGAAATACGGTTAAACTTAAGTTACATAAAAATAGATAGTTGTATTTTAAAAACAGATATGATTTCCTCATTTTTAAAATGGTGCAATATTTTTCATTAAGCAATAGCAATGAGTAGTTATAATTATGATGTAAATTTAGTTAAATTTCAATCAATATAGATCTACAATGAAATATTTTACCTATTAACCTATACGTTTAAATAAAAATATATTTCTTCCTCAATTGTGTACAGTGTACACACACGATGTAGTTTGTGCATATTGAAATGAAATATCGGTTGTAAAATCCATATTGGTTGTACTTTTTAATTTAAATAAATTAAAACGAAGATTGAACCAGGTTATTTTATGCCCAATGAAAATTATGTGTGATGATGAAAAACTTTTTTTTGCTAGCATCTCAACATAACTCACAAAAAAATGCTTTGTTTTTGATTGTTTTCTTGGATGTGTTCAATACGTCGGAAGTGGTGCTTCCGGTATTCACTTCATACTCCATAGTTTCTCCAATGTCCGAGGAGGTCACCCTCAACGTCACGACAACACCACATAATTAATTAAATTTTAATTACAAAAAATTGCAAAATTTGGTTTATAAAAGGAGGAACTCATATGAAATACAAAATATTAATTTTGTATACGCCTCATTTACAGCATTTCTAATTTGAGAGATGTCAATTTTGTAACTTTTAACCTCAAAAAACTATAAAAAAATAAACCTTACTAAAACGAGGATTTTGTAATTCATACGTAACATAAATATTTTATCAAAATGGCTAGCGAGGAGGGTGAATACGATACAGATGGGGAAGGAGGAGAGGAAACTGATATGCCAGGTCTGACCACAGAAGAAAATGGCGAAACGGAAGGAGGTAACCAACTTGGCGAAACACAAATGGACGAAGCAACTTCCGTCACGGCCACTGCACGAAAACAAGGGGATGAGGAAGGCGGTGGTGCAATGCTTGGAGAAGGGGGTCAGGGTGGCGGAGCAGGTCAAGAAGGATTACAAATAGAGCCTATGCCTGGCACGATGGGAGAGGATGGAAGCCGACCTGCATCCCCATCCATGGACCAGAAAAGAAAAAGGCGGACAAACAGGGATCAAGAGGCAATAACTGATGATCCAGAAGTTGACTTCGAAACACTTGTTCGGGAAGAGTTTAAAAAGTTGCATAGACAGTACCGTTTAATGGAAGATGCTCGTCACGCCATTGCTGGAGCATCAGGAAAGCTTTCCAAACAGGGCAGGCTTTTGGAAAGGCTGCGAGATGAGAAGGAGGACCTTCAAACTGACTTGAAGAATGCCAGGTGTCGTGCATACAGGGCGAGGGATAAGCAAAGTATAAATACCATCTTGGAAGCCTTGGAACGTTATGAAAAGTACAAGGCAGATATTACAGCTTGTCTACTCAGCATTGCGGAAATGGAAGCCAATGTGGATAGAATCACCCAACGACTTGTGGAACAAAGGTTGAAGGTCCAAGCATTATATGGTCAGAGCATGACGGTTCCACAGGCTGATCACAGGAAACGAATTTTGGAGGACAAACTTTATCATGTCACCACACAAACGGATACGCTGGTCACTCAAAATAAGGAATTAAAGGCAGAGATAAATATGATGCTGAAGCTACGTGGTAGCTTTTATCGACGAATGCTGCATATCAAGAAAGTTTCCGGAAAAATTAAACAGAGAATGGGCGAAGTTGTGTATGAAGCAACTTCAGCATACGATCAGAGGTATGCATGCAAATCATTGAATGGATTTGAGTGTTTCATTTTTATATAATTTAATTGCAGCCGTTAAATTAAATGTACTCTTTCTCAGAGACGACTGGATAAATAAAATTAATATTCTGAGGGAGCGCAACGATAAAGATTCAAAACAGCATGTATTGGAAATCAAAGAGTTCCAGCGTGTACTCCATCACGATTCTAAAATTCATGAATTTTTGGCAATTAAAAATAAAGACCGTGATTTGCTGGAGAATACGGCTCAGCGACTGGACAGGAAGAACAGAGGAAAAATTAATGAACTAGACGCACTTCTAGCAGCTTACAAAAGGAGCTTCAAAGCAATTCTCAGCATGGCAAAGTCGAGGGACATTGACAGCCTGGTCAACGCTTATCTAGAAGAAGAGCACAAAAATTATGCCATGTTCAAGTTTATTACTGATCTTAATCATGAGACAAATTGTTTACAAGAGGATATTGCCAAAATCAAAGATGAAATTGAAGTGCTTTCTCAGCAGTCCAAAGAAACGGCAAAAATGCAAGAACAAACGTTGGGTGATTATGATAAGAAACTTGAGGAGGCCACTAAGAAACTTGACAGCACACTGAAAGAGTGGAGTGCTGCAGATAAGGCACTTGAAGAATTTGGAAATCTTTTGGATGAAGCATTTACGCTTGCAGGGTGCTCCAACGCACCAATTGTCGCACTTCTTGGAAATCAAAATGGAATGGGACCTCATAATATTTGTTTGTGTATGAAAGCATTGGAGCATCGGGTGACAGAGCTGTTATTTGAAAAGGGCATGCTTGAAGTTCGAAAATCAGTGGAATTAGAAGGGAATGCTATACCGAAGAAGCCTCAGTTATGGACACAGGGTCAAAAGCCTCCCCCACAAGGTGGACCTTTCAAACCAATTGTTCACGTTACCGGTCGTGTGGATTCGTAAGAACTAATTACTAAATGAGTATAAGACCAGGTTCATGTGCATATTAATCATTTTACGTGTTTATTAATGTAGTGAACAAGAAGATGAAGATGCAGAGGTGAAAGCATGGTCAGAACGGCCAATTTACTATGATGAAATGAAGGAAATAATTAAACAGTCGATGCAGACAATGAATGTGCCTGAAGAAGGTGGAGGTGGTGGAGCAGATCAACTGCAATCCGAAACTGAGACGATGGACAAAGGAACTGTTAAAGGGAAAAAATCATTGAAAGACGCTAAATCCCAAGCCACAGATAAGGAAGGGGAATCCACTGCAGCGTCTGCATCTGCGGCGGCGTCTGAGTCTGCATCCGCTGCGGCGTCTGCTTCCGCTGCTGCAAGCGCATCCGCGTCACAGCAACAGCAGTCAGAAGCCCAAAGTGGTAAGCCATCTGGAACAGTAGTATCTAAGTCGAAATCAGCCAGGTCAGCCAAGTCGGGTGAACGAAGTGGAGCGGAAGACGATGAAGAAGAGGAACAAGATTATGATGAATAATTAGCCATTTTGCATGTCATTTTTATACAAAAATCTTGCCCTCTGATAATAATAAAAAATGTGACCGCTTCTCCTCGCAAACTAATTTGTCATTTTTTTATTTTATGCACTTAAGATACCATCGTAACTTTTACATTTATGCATATATCCTCAATGTAAATTTATTTAACAAGAAAAAAATCCTTTGCAACCTTTGTTTGAAAAGTAGTGTTTTGTAAAATGATTGATTGGCTAGGATTAAAATTGAAGGAACGGGGACAATAACAAAAAAATTATGTCTTTGTGTTTGCCTCGCACGATTACCCCGCCTCGATGTGTGATATTTATTTTTATGTAGAGCACTCCCCAACCAAAAATTTCTACATCCATTCTATTTCTACAAAAGTTAAATCCCCGTTTTATGGAACAAAATACAGCCCAAAAATTAGTATAGTTAACATAAATGTCGTTCATGTTGCGTCATATATTTGGCCTTGGGCAGGGTCCCCCACAGCAGCAGGAACCAGACAAAAACAACAATGATGGGGGAGACAATAATCCACCTCCAAGGCTGAGATTTCGCAGACCTTTCGCTACACCGCTAAAAGCTCCTAGTGAAAGTTCGAGTGAAGAGACAGTACCAAGTTCGGCTCTTGATGTTGATGACAAGGATGACGAGCAAAGTGATGAAGATGATAGAAATAAGGATTCTGGTGATGTGGGATCTGACTTTGAAAATCCAGAGCCTGCAGAATCAGCCTTGGACCACAAGGAGCTCGTTCCAAAAATGTCTGAGTGTAAAATACCAATAGACGTAGATTCAGAAGTGCCATCAAATGGTTCAGAAGATGATGCTAAAGAAGAACAGGAACAACGAGAGGAGGAGGAGGAAGAAGAGGAGGAAATGAATGAGGAGAATAGTGAAGAAGATGGGGAAAGTGAGGGGGAAGATGAGACTGACAATGAAAATGTAAAAGGAAAACCAGCTACTGCGGTCCCATCTGAGCTAAATACTTCTATGACTGGACCTGGAAGAAGTATAGAAATTTTCTTTGGAGATTTTACCAATTTTGGCAATTTTTACCAAGTTTTGTCGGATGAGGACCCTTCAAATATGCAAACCAGCTCAGATCTCATCAATAATAATGATTACACTAAAGCAAGTCAACGTGAAACTAGTCCGGAAAAACTGGCAAACAAGCTTTCCACTGTGAACCCACTTTTGGTAAAGAAATTGTGTCTGATAGGGCACCCATTGGAAAGCTTTCAAGGGATCAATAATTTCAAGAGATTGCTAGAAGCGTGGGTCACAAACTGCACCATTCGGGTAAGCTAATGAATTAATTTGATATTCATAATTGATTTGTTGGAAAAAAATCTCAGGACCATTTTAATTCACATAATTTACATATACAATACACAGGAACTGCGTAGAAACGATTTGCAGGGTTTACAGCATTTACAAAGATTATACGCATTTGGCTGCTCTCTTGAAAAAGTTGATCCACTTTATTTAGACAATCTGAAAATCCTTTGGCTTTCCGGAAATCGGTTGACATCATTAAATGTATGCAACATTATTATACTTTGATTAAATTACAAATTTCTTCATGGTCAATTTATTCCCATGTTTGGTGTGCATTTCCAGTTTTTAAATCATGGCCTTCCGTCACTTCTCGAACTCAACGTAGCCAACAATGAAATATCTTGTTTGTCAGCAGAATCACTTTTCAAATGCCGATCGCTAGAAACGCTAAATGTAGCTGGAAATCCCCTGTGCACTATTCAAGATATCAAAGATGTAAATGCGTGTTCAAAGTTGAAAGAATTAATTTTGATAGATGCAATGTACGGAAAATGCCCGGTTGCTTGTCTTTGTGACAGTAGACCAATGGTTGTTAGTGCTATTAACAATGTATGCATTCTTAATGGAAAAAGAATTACGGAGGAGGAAGTTAAAATAACTCAGGTAAAAATTTAACCTGTTCAAAATTGTGAACAATTATGAGAATTATTTCATTTTTACCATGTTGCAAATTTAATTTTCTAGGAGTACATAAAGGACAGGTGTCTGTACTATTACAGCAATTCAGTTTCTTCGAAATCTAATCATGTCGCGCTCAGAAATTCTACAATAGCTTCAGTATACAAACAACTGGAAAATATTGGCGAAAGAATTATGAATTTGCTGACCTTCGTTGCACAAGTAATTTTGAATTTTTATAAACTAGTAAACTGCAAACAGGATTTTTTTTTCTTATTCCACAGTTATATCTATAATTTAATTTACAGACAGACTACCAACTATCTAACATTCCGGCGTTTGCCAAAAACAAGACAATTGTTAAAGATGAGATGCAAAAGGTACCACGTCACATATCAACTTGATCTCTATAAAATCCACTCATGCACTTTCATGCATTGCGCATTGTAACACTAATTCTTGGTTTTACACAGGTTCACAGGAGAATCGCTGACCTGAGAATGTGGGCAGTTGTGACCATTGAACGCTTTGAAACTGTTATTCATATAAACCGATGGGAACAAGAAGTAATCATTTTACTTCAAATTACTTCATAAAAATTTGTCATTCTAATCGCTTTTTGTCGCAACTTTTCTTAGATAGAAGAGTGGTTGAAATGGGTAGAATATCAATCATACGGCAGCATTCAAGGTTACGTAGCACATTCAGTTTTAGACTTGGCAGCCTCCAAAGATGTTGATAATATTCGTGCAACTATCCACCAACTAATTAGTGGACTTTCATGCTCCAAACCGTACGAACTAAAATATATGTCAAAGTTTACTTAAAACGTTAAGAAATTTATAAAAGTGACATTCGCATTTTTCAAGGTGGCCCGAGGACACTGTTTTAAAAGTTGAAACAATTTCCGTGATCCGTGACAGAGGAGCGGAATTGGGAATGGAAAAAACTTACAATATATATTTCTCCCGAAGTAACGAACCACCCTTCATTCCCCCTCCTCCTGACAGTTCACCTCCTGATCCCCCCACCATGTCCAATCAGCCCATTATACCACCATTTTCCCAGTACAAATTCGTGCCAACATATACAGATCCAAAGTACAAGCCGCCAGATCCATTGTTTCCGTTTCCAGAGTCCGTTCCCGGTCTTCCAGAAAGATCACATCCTTGTTTTATGTTTCTTGTTTGTGATAATCAAGTGGACAATAATCCAGTGTTATATCTTTACAAACTTTTGACTGATAAATCGGAAAACTATCAAGTATGACATCATTTATAACTGTGACCTTAACATGCGATGATGACGCAAATGTAATGTCCAATAACCATTAAATGATTTATTTTATTTTCAGAACATCAGATTCACAAATTGCCTCTGGAATGCTATTGAAGTAATTAAATTCTCAGATCCACATGGCCAGTCCACCACAGACGGCTCTACTAATCATACAACCAGTGGAAAAACTAGAAGTTCTGGGGGCACGCGTGCCCCTCGAACAAATGACGTGGGAGCAAATCCATTTTCTGTGGTAGTTGTAATGAAAGTGCTTGAAGAATGCTTGATCACTGTGCCCATGAACAATGAAAGATGTAGAAAAGTTAGTGATATATAATTATCTGTCTCACAATGCCCCTTGTATATCACAGGATTCATTCTTAAAACCCGTTTTATTCTGTTTCCAGCACAGTTACGACTGTCTTACATTCGGTGTGTCGAGACCCTTGTCTTACGCTCCAGCTTATATTATCAGCATGTCTCACAGCTATGTAAGTAATTAGAAAGAATAAATTAACCTTTATGTTGTAAAATGATAGTTGTGCTATATTTCATTTTGTCATGATTTCTTGAGAAAGAACGATAAAGATGCCATTTGGGTGAAAGGAATCAATGATGACTCTGAAGTTAAATTAGGCACGGAAGCAATTTATCGTGATGCTGCAGCAAAGCAGAGTTCTGCCGTGTTAAACAATGCAAATAAAACCCAACCAAGTAGAAAACTAAGACCTTATTATTTGCATAAATGTGGTCACGGCATGAAAGCCGACCTCACAGCCATCACCAAGCTTGTCCAGGACCCAGTTTCAATGAAAGATGACACACCAGAAAAGGAGCTTGTCGAGCATCATCAAAAAACTTTGTCTAGGATGAAGGCTAGTGTGGACCTTCTCCGCATTTCCAAGTTTCTTGGACAAGAAATTGCACATTCAGTGACCACACTAGATTTATCTGGCAACGGTCTTGGTCTTACTGTTGGGTTGGAAGGAATGAATAATTTGAGGAGGCTTAATCTGAGCCATAATAATCTTACAACATTGTCCGGCTTGCATAAGCTTCCTCATCTGATTGAACTGAAGGCTAGTTGGAACTACTTGAGGTTCTTGCATTCCAGTATTTCCACGCTGACTTGGGCAACACCAAGGCTAATAACACTGGAAATCTTGCCTAATCCTTTCCAAGTACTGTGACAAGTATTTTAATTTATCTAGACCATTTTGATTTGATATGACTTTGAGAACAGCGTATGCGTATGTAATTTTTCAGGATGTCAGGGACTACGCTCACATTCCATTACTAGTCAGTCAAGCCTTGCCACTCCTCCACCGAGTGGATATATGGTCAGCACCGTTTGCCACAACTCCAAAAATGTCTCACAATTGCTTCCTCTCATCATCAAGAGTTGACATTGAGGGTGAATTCTCTCACGCCATTTTAGCTGATTCTTGGGTACAAGGAAGAGCATTTACTTTTAAAGCTTTCAAAGGAAAATGTCTTACAAACCTGGATCAGCTTCCTAGAACACCTCCCTTTCCGGATGGATATTCAATGAGTGCCATTGCTCTAGACCTTTCAGATAACTACTTGTCGTCAACTGCCCTTGGGGTTGCAAATTTTGTCAGAACATCAGAATGGAGAGCTGCTGTGGTGAAGTTGAACTTGCAAGAAAACTGCATTACCAGCTTGGACTGGCTGAAGGATAATATCTTTCCAAACTTACATATTTTCAATTTGAGCAATAATCATCTTCAAGAGTTGGATATGATCCAGTTTGCATGTCCTGCTTTGACACATTTACATTTAAGTGGGAATCCTCTTCCTTGCAGTACATATATTTTGGCACCACTAAGGCACTTGTTAGATCTTCAACATTTAGAGGCGACAAGGACTCCCCTATCATCACACCCAGATTATGGAAATTATGTTATACGATATATTCCAAAAATCAAGGTATGATTTAGCTAAACAGTCAAGTAACAAACACATGAAATCAAAGTATGAACAAAAAGTTAATAAATATGTTTTGTATGAAGATGTTGGATGGAGTGCCGGTGGCTAACTGGAGAAGTGAGGAAATTGTGAACCATATGGGTAAGAAAATGAAAATAATATAATGTTAGATAGTTTTAAATGCATAGAAAATGTGGTTAAATGGTTACAACAGCTAAGTAATTATGTGAATGCAGGAGGTACATTCAATACGGAGTGGTTAGAACTTAATCTGGGACAACGGGACTGGAGTGCATTGACTGAGCTATCATTACCACATTGTGGCTTGTCACGGGTAAGCTTACCTTCTAGTGCTGTTCCAAAGCTTATGAGCCTTGATCTGACTGGGAATCACCTGTCAACGTTTTCTGGAATTACATCGCTTCCAAAGTATGCACATTTCCTATATGAAATTTTCCCTTTGAATAAATGACCTAACCTGCATTTTTTTTGTACAGTTTACGGGTATTGTGTGTCAGCTATAATTCCATAAAATCTCTGGGGGCTTTCCCTTGTCCGAAGTGCTACGCACATACTGCTGAATCAAGAGCTCAGTTCCAAAAAAATAAATCGGTAATTTCCAGCGTTAGCAGTTCTACTGGAAAGTTTGACAAGAAGTCGAAAAGGCAGGGAAATAAAGGGGATAGTAAAGGGTCTTCATCTAGTACATTTCGAGAGCGAGACTCGTCGCCTTATAGTCCACGTGGTAATTCAACTCAGAAACCAGATCCCCCTAAAGTTTTCCCTCGTTTGGAAGTGCTTATCATGTCCCACAATAGTAAGTTATCAATGAATTAGTACTATTACACAATGTTCTAATTTTCGTCTGGGGGTAATGCGAGACTGGTTTTGTTATTACAGATTTGTCAGGTTTAAATGATTTACATTTGCATTGCCTACCACGTTTACAAACATTAATGTTGAACTGCAATCAGATAACTAGTTTCAAAGGCCTGGATAAACTAACATCAGTTCAAGCTATCGTATTGGATCATAATCAAATAAAGGACATTCCGTTTAACACATTTGTTGGCTGTAAATGTTTGAAATATTTGCATTTGGAGCACAACAAAATAGCATGTTTACCCCGTCTTCCCCATCTAAACAACCTTGCTGCTCTACACTTGGGCTATAATAGAATACAGGTAAACACTGAAGGAATTACCATCTTTAACTTAACAATTTTTTTCTTGGATAATGTATAGCTGATTATTGTTCCGTAGTCATTAACAGATATTAACTGCCTCACAACCAATGGAATAAAAGAACTGACCCTGGTTGGGAACCCTGCAGCGTATAGAGGGGACTACTCAAAACAAATATTAAATCAAATTGGAACATTGCAAAAATTGGATGGATCAGATGTATTAAATCATAAAACATCATTAAAGGGAGATATTTCTGCTTTGAAATTCGCTTTTCCTGAGACGTGTGTTGTGAAAAATAAATCTAAGCAGAAGAAGTCAGTTATGTCCGTACCACATGGGAAATTGCAGTATCGACCGGCATCCGGATACGAAGAGAAACAAGATGACAATTACGACAATTATAGCGACGTAACGGAATGATAGGAAGGTGGTTTGTGTGTGTAGAGGGCGAATTAGTTTTGACGGAACGCTTTATTTCATTAGTAAATTTGTATAAATTTAAGAACTGAATTATACATACTTTTTCTAAACGTGGGCTTTTAAAAATATTACTTATATCTATATAGTCATATATACAACAGTAGCATATATGTCTTTTTGAATGGTACATAGTACATGTTATATATAGTTACGGTTTTAAGGCAATTAATTGTCCCGGTTTACACTTCATACTATCCAATGGATCTCGCATTTGTGTAATTTGTGAGTTCAGTGTTCTCACAGCATTCCTTGAGCATTTTAGTTCCAGTCTTCTTTTATGATTAGTGTGAGGAAAAGGAGCGATACTCGTAAGGTCGATCTAAAAAGCATTAAAAATCATCATTGAAACATAATTAATAATTAGTGTCCAATCCGCATAAAGTGATCTTTAAAATTTACGATGTCATAATTAATACCTGAGATCCACGCAATTCGCTT
>JAQFZG010002839.1:0-15224 GCA_034695465.1 Entomobrya nicoleti | reverse complement strand
ATTAATTAATTAGGTGCTGGTTTACACATGCATGACGCAACAGTAGGAGATGTAAATTACATTGCGATAAATTTGACAAGGTGGGATAACCTGTACTACTGCGTTCAAAACTGGGATCATCTCCAGTTCAGATTTTTTAATGAGTCGCCCAAACCCGAAGACGTGGGATGCGATGGCTCCCTTCAAACAAAATGGAAGAGTGTAGCAGAGCTACGGAAATCGGCGAGTAGCGAGGCGTGGGTGGATAATTGGTTTTTGAGTAGTATGAGCATGTATACACCCACACCGGAAGGTGAGTCCAGTCCAATTTAAAAATTAATTGTTATAAATTAATTTATAATTTTGAATAATTATATATTTAAAAAAAAATAATAATTAGTTGACTATTTTGACACCAACGTGGCCTGGGACTTTTTCGAGAAAAAGATCCAGACAATAAGCGGCGTGATAAATTATGCTAGCGCCCTTCAAGCCAATTACTACCAAATCCTCCAGCAGCACTATGACGACAATGTGATGTACTTAGAGATGAGGGGTCTCCTCCAAGACGTTTATCATTTAAATCAAAGTGTATTAACTCCTCTAGAAATACTCGGCTTGTACAAAGAGACGACAGATAAATTTGTTGAAGACCATCCGGATTTTTGGGGAGCGAAATATATTTATGCGCCTCACAGATTCCACACCCCACAGGTTATCCAAGAGCTGGTGAATAATGCTAAAGGGATGAAGGACGCTTATCCGAGCTACTTTGCAGGTTTTGATTTGGTGGGGCAAGAGGATAAGGGGACTCCATTGGTGGGATTTCTTCCGGAACTGTTGAGTGCGGCGGAACAGGACATCAAATTCTTTTTCCATTCCGGGGAAACGGACTGGAGGGGGACGAGGGTTGATGAGAATTTGTTGGATGCGGTGCTTTTGAATACGACAAGATTTGCTCATGGCTATGCGCTATTTAGACATCCGCTTTTAAATGAGATGGCGAGGGAGAGGGGCATTGCGGTGGAAATTTGTCCGTTGAGTAATCAAGTTTTAAAGTTGATTGATGATCTGAGGAATCATCCGGGGGTGAATTATTTGAGAAATGGGTATCCTGCTGTGGTGGCAAGTGATGGGCCGGGGATGTGGGGGGCGGCGGCGTTGAGTCATGATTGGTATGTGGCGTTTATGGCGATTGCGGGGAAAAGGGCGGATTTGAGGTTTTTGAAGCAGTTGGCGTTGAATTCGATTGTGTACAGTGGGATGAGTACGGAGGAGAAGGGGAGGAATTTGCAGAGATGGGAGGGTGAGTGGGAAAGGTTTCTTGATAAGGTTATTGAGCAGTTTGGGGATGAGCTTTGGAGAAGGCAGCATGAAAATTTATCTTCGGGATCAAATGACGTTTAAAATAAATAATTAATTGAACTGATGTAAATTATGCTTTAAATTTTAAATGCAAGAGGGTGAAAATAAATTTAAAAAAGAATGTGGTAATTTTTTTTGTATTTTATTTTAAAACTAGAATAAAAATTTGTTACAAATTTTTTCATGGGAGAAAAAAAAAATCTTAAAACTTTTGACATAGCACAAAACAGAAAAGGTATAATTAAATTATAATGTTCACAGATCAAAAAAAAAACTAAATTTAAAAAAAATATAATTAAAACTATTGCAATTGCACTAGAAACATTTAACACAGTAATTATTTAGATCATTTAATGATTATCATATTTTTTTCATTTAAATCATAATAGTTTTTTTTGAAGGTGTGAAAAAAAGGAGGAATCTTTTTTTTCTGTCATTTATTTTTTGCAGTTTTTTCGTTACGAAAATAATTAAGTAATGATCCACATATGATTGATTAACAACTAATCAATAATTTTTTTTATAATAATAAGTAGTTCGATAACATTCATCGAGAATAAATTTGTTTTTTTAAATTATTACTTTGTATCACGTATGAGCCACATAGCATATTGTACTCAGGGTAACCACCGAACACGATTTTTGAATTATTAAAAAGTAATTTCCCATTTTACTTTTCTTTCTATAATTTACTTAATTATTTATTAATTTTTTTAAATTCCGAACATTTTTTTTATAATAATTAGAGACTCTTAAACTTTCGATTGTCCCTTTTTTTCTAAAAATAGCTAAACTAACTACCAAAATAATAAGTAAATTTGCGAGAAAAAAAATTGGATATATTTTTTATTTAAAAAAAAGAAAAAAAGAAGATTCATTATTTTAATTATTTATTTTCTTACGCTTTACTTCTGGACATGGACGGATGTCAATACTTTTTACGCCCGCGATTACTCTTCGTTTGAAAATATTCATCGGGGAAGGTTTCCCCCGGATCGACGACAAACTCATTTAAAACCTCTTGAATCGTTTTGTTAGCTTGATGATGACTTGAGGTAGAAGTTGAGGGA
Source organism: Entomobrya nicoleti (assembly GCA_034695465.1). Classification (NCBI taxonomy): domain Eukaryota; kingdom Metazoa; phylum Arthropoda; class Collembola; order Entomobryomorpha; family Entomobryidae; genus Entomobrya; species Entomobrya nicoleti. The sequence continues at coordinate 12,810 of JAQFZG010002839.1, read as the reverse complement.
CCTGCAGCACTACTTCCCCCACTTCCCTGACCATCACTCTGATAACCAGAGGAGCTGAGATAGCCGTCGTGATTCTCAGGAAACTGGAGAAATTGCTGGAACGTCTCTGTATTGAAGACTGGGGCAAGGAGAACCTCTTCCTCGTCCATGTCGGGACAACGACTTGTCATAATCTTCGCCCCGACGGGATACTTTAGCTCCATGGATGAGTCCCGGGTCTTCATAAGCTTTGTGATCAATTTTGCGGACTCTTTGGAGAAAAGGGTGTCGTAGTTGACGTTCAGATTTTTGTGGCTTAACTGTAAAGTCATTTAAGAAATATAATTAATTGTTTGGAATTTAATTGGATTTTTTAAAAATGGTTGTTAAATTTTTACCAAGGCAAGAACGGCATAAAAATGACGACATGTTTCCGAGTTGTCGATTTTCTTCATGTGAGAAAATATATCGTACAGACGGATCCAGCTACTGGAGCCATCAATGCTTCCAGCGATTGAAGACCTTCGTGAAGCGGCGGAGGAGCTCAGTGGCCAGTTCTCAGGCCTTGCAGGAGATTGTGCGCCGATTTCAGCAGGGAGAAGGGCTGAAGAGGATGTTCCTGGTGTGATGGGTGACAAGGGACAAGCAAATATGTCGTCGGGGTCACCATCTTGGCTTTCCTTGAATGTCACGTCCATCACCTCCATTTCATATTTTTTGACGTCGAATAAACCCTGTTCCGCCTCTCGAATCAGCACCGCTTTCACTTTGTCTTCGAACTCTTTGATACGTTGAAAGACGCCCTTGTCGCTGTCCGCTCTCTGAAATTAAAAATATATTTTAAATTTGACAACATCATTTTTAACTAATTAGTTTTAATTGTAGTCGTGTAATTAAATTCATTTGCGAAACTTACAACATGCCACTTTTTGTAGCGACTGCAGATGATCTTTTTTAAGGTGGCGATCATCTGGGAAACGGGCACCTCTGCGTCTGCTTTCGACTGCTTCCCTTTCCGGTACTCCTCCGTTGCTTGGAGACGCACTTGACTGAGAAGTTCATTAATTGAGGATATCGTTTGTTCCGTTTCCGACATTTGCGATAATGAGTCGTTAACACCCTGACTACTAGCCAATGGCACAGTGGCATCCAAACATGTTGATTGTGAATCAGAACCAGCTGATGTGTCAGGATTACCTTTAAAAATTAAAATACAAATAATTATATAGTTTTTTTTAAATGTGTTAATTTTTGTATCTTAATTAATAATTAAATGTTTTTTTATTACCTTTTTCGTCCTTTTCTTCATCTCGCTTCTTCACCAGCACACTATTTTGGCTAAGAAGAGAAACGGCTTGAAGGAATTTTTGTTGATAAGCTTTGAACATGTCTTGTTGCATGAGGCCGTAGTCAAATGGCAACTTGTGCATTTCCTGGATAAGCGCATGGAAACTTTCTTGTACGTCGTCAGGTAGGTGGTCCAATGTTTCGTATTGGTGGCTCCCATCTCCTCCCGATAAGCTTGCGGAGGACATGGCAAGTTGAAGGGCGGCGTTCATCTTATCTTGCTCACTTTTCTCCTTATTGTCAACCCCGTCGTCGTTGCCAGAAGGGTTACAAGGGAGATCATCCCCGTGACAAGCGTCACAACCGTCGGAGGTGTCGTCGTTATTATTTATCACAACCTTTTTCCTCTTCCGACCCACTTGAACCTCGAGAACGGGCGGCATGATTTCATCGTAGTCGATATCCCCATTGAGCTTCTGGTACTCGATCAGTTGGTTCCATTCTTCAATGCAAGAGATCAGCTGTGGGGGGTCGTCGTCAAATTTCCGCTTCTTCAGTTTGTACTCTCGATCATTCACCTTTAACAAGAAATGGGAAGAAAGATAACCAGTTTAAGATAACTGTTTTCAATTCAATCCATGTCATTTTGTATTTGTTTGGAAGAAAAAGTAACGAGAACTGTCACACATATTTATTGTGACAGTATGTCAGTCTGTTCGTCCGTCCTAACTACTCCTTTTCTAAATATTTTTAAATACGAGATCTGCATTAACCAATATTATCGCATTAAAAATATTATCTAGTTTTTTTAAACTAAACGATGGTATGTGTGCCAGAGAATAATTTTAAAATAAGCTGTCGCCGCACTGGCGACCAGTTATGGGAATCTAATAATCGAAATTTTCAACAGTAATTTTGTTCCTTAATTAGTTCTTAGGTACCTATATCTTGGTACTTGTATTATTAGTAAATGCAGATACCATATTGACTAATTTAATCACATGTTTTTCTTTTAAATGTTATACCAAAAGCCTCATTAAATAATATATGCGCAGAATGGTCTCGAAAAAAATTCTCTACACTACCAATTAGTAAAAAAGTTTACTATATATTCTATATATTGCATTACAACATAGAACGCAACTTTCTCCAAATCTTTTAAATAATACAATTTTACAACTTTAATTAGCCCCTCTGAATAATAACTTCAATTATCTGCACAAACTATGTGCCAAGATTAGCCTCAATTCAATATATTTATTTTGGTTGTGCACTTTGATTTATTTACTTTCATTAAAAATAACCCTGTTTATGAGGCACCTCCAACCAATCATAAAAAATAACTGTTCTTCTTTGCTTATCTTTCTATTTTAATTACCACTATAATAAAAATAATACGCGCGCTACTTCTTTACACCATGTTTGATTTATTGATCTGGACGAGACACACACACAGGATAACTTCAAAATGCAAAACTCTGTAAATGCAACTAATCACCTTAAATATCATCATAATAATAATAATCTCATTTTCTCGCCATCATCCAATCAATTACAATGTCTTCTACAATCAACTCAATAGCTCTTCTTCCCATTCACCTTCTCTAAATTGAGAATATTCCGAAGACGTTCACTCTGACGCCGTGTGCACCGAGTGGGAATATCCAAGAGGATTTCGCTCTCCAACCGCTGGACCTCTTCTACCGTCGGTTCCTTCATTTCTACAAATATTTTAAACAATCCAAAACAAACAGAATTAACTAATTGCTACAGATAACCACATTTTAAATTCTCAAATTTTAATCCCTCACCTCCATCACCCTCCTTGATTCCCTCAGCTCCAGAAGGAGCCTCTTGCCCATCTGTTATCTTTGGAGCATTCTCATCCTGCTCCCCGGCAGCAGCTGCTGCTCCAGCCTCAGGGCCTTCGCCATTCTCCTTATCCTCCCCATCATTGTGACTCCCTTCAAAAAAGCCAGAGTCACCATTATCATCATTGCACCCATCCTTCCCAGCTTCTAAAGCGACGACCCCTTCTTCTCCAGATATCACCAATAGCGCAGACCCTTCCGGTTGCTCGCCTCCCTCCAATTTTTCTTTCTTTTCCTCCGAACCCTCCGGATTCTCATCGTTTGTCTTTCGCTTCCTTCCCTTCGTCGGAATCGTCATCCTTTAAAAAAACACAAATAATTAGTAATTAAGTTTACATCCACATTTAAATCTTCTCTTTCTTAACACTTTTAAATAAAACTTACTTTCCACCAGAAATTCGGTTACACGCGGCAACCACATACGCATACGCGTCGTCCACCTGAGCGCAATACACCTTGGTGCATCCCGAGATAAGCAATCCGGCCTCCGCAAGGTCCATCTGATGACCTTCCTTCTGGATATTATCGCAGACCTCATCCATCAACTAAAATAAAATTTAATTGGGCAAATATACAGTTAAATAAGTTATCTTAAATAATAAACCACTATTTACATTGATTAATATTTTGATGTCACCACAAACCTCTTGGATGTCCGGTGCGAAGGGGTCCTCGATCTTTTTAAGCTTCATAATAGTCTCCTTAGACTTTGCTGAGAGGCGATGACCGTAAGCATCCACCTCATCGCACTCTGCAGAGGCGGTGGTGTCTCCCTTCTTTCTCGAGACCGTTTTCGCCCGAACTTTTGGCGTTCGGACTCGTTCACCTTTTTGCCCATTCATCTTCACTTGCGATTTTGATAAGGACGCTTGTTGTGGATCAGGTGGGGGAACATGTGCTATTTTAACAACGCCCTTGTCACACCTTTCAACTTGAATACTATCAAAAAGAAAAATATAATTATGATTAATTACTTTGCTTAACACATTTACTCAACTACTTCAACATTGCAACAATTGTTCGACTTATTCCGATTAAAAAAATAGCAAAACAAGTCGGGTTATCGATAATTGTAAACTAACAGTCAAATTAATTAGTTAATCTAAAGATTGTTACCGTAGTAAAGCTTGTTTTAATTGTTACTTGACAATTAGTTAACCGACAAAATAATCAAGGTAGCTACTAGCTCATTACGGATATGCTTGACTGACAGAGTGAACGATGTGACGAGACGATGTGGAAAAGAGCGGTCTGTCAGTCGAAACGAGGCGTGCACCCGACAAAAATAGAGAAGAAAAATTGAAATTCAAAACTAGCTGTCAACTAACACTACGACCATTAGCTAGTTCAAAAAATGACGTCAGATGTCACACAAGTCAATCTGTTGAGAAGTGACGCATAACTTGTCAGTGTCGTCACTAGCTTCCTTTAAGCAAAGTAAACAAAGACTCTCTGTCATCTATGCAAACTAAATAGCAATTTTTCATGCCATGCAAATATTATTCCTGGACTGCTTGTCTGCATTAATTGCTAATTAACCAACTAATCAACCTTAAGCAAATTGAATTTAAAATAAATATAGTTAATTACTCACCTGATATCCATTTTTTATTAAGGAACTGGTTGTATTTTTTTGTAACTTTTTTGTACTTGTTTCACCAAAACATAAATATCTTCTCACATTATTTAAAAAATTAATTAACAGTTTTGTCGTCAACTTTGATCCCTAGTTTTGAGCAGTGAAAATAATAAACTTTAACGAGCCAACTAACTAAAAACTCAATTAACTAAACCAACACTTAATTTTCTTCTTCTGGTGATTATACCACCGACTTCGCTTGTCACCCTCTTCACTCACTAAACTGTGTGCTAGATTGGATAAATAATTAAACTTAACTGAACTCAACTATAATTAAAAATTGTTCTTATCTCCTTTCATTTAAACTTTAAATTAATTGTTGAGTAAGTGTTGCTGCTCCTGTTGCACAATTCCTTCGTCTTAAGACGACCCACAAGGAAAGAGGATAAAGGCTTGTAATTACTACTCTCATTGATCATAATTAACTTGTCAATTTCTAAAGTCAACGTGCCCATCTTTCTCGATTATTCTCGGATGGGCGGCGGCGGCGGCGGTGGTGGTGATGCGGTGTCGATGTCGATGACCCTCACAAAAAAATTAGCTGTCGTGGCAACGGCGACGATGATGTGTTATATTTTTTACGATGGCGACCGATGACCTCGTCGTCGTGACTTTTTTAATTGGTTAAATTTAACTAACCAATCAACAGATTTATATCACATCATCATCGCAAGCACCAATCACAAAACTCCACGTTGAATAATAATTTTTTAATTGTGTTTTATTTTTTCAAATGTTACTCCACGTTTCCTTTTTTTAAATGTATGCTTTGCACACTCTCACTTTTTACAATTTAATTGTTTTAAAGACACGCCACGTTCCAATTCCAATCCACACTAATTTTTTTTAGTACATCTGCCTCTCTGACCGACTGCCTCCTTCTTCCCTATTTTATTTTTTTAAGGCGAACCCCGAGTTCCACCATTCAGCTAACTTCCCAGATTTAAAATACGTTAAGGAATTTTTTATAACATGTAGTTAATTTTAATTTTTTTCTTGAGTAATTAAAGCAATTATTTTTTTAGCATGTATGGTTTGTATACAGAAAGCGTCGTGATGTTGATGTATGGGAAGGTTCCCTCCTTTTTGCACTGATTGAATTTGAGGTGGTGGATGGAGGCAGTCACTGTAACAACCAAACTTACTACACAATTATTATAGCGTTCTCACAGTTAATAATTTTTCTTGGTAAGATTGGGTAGATAGATAATTAAAGTGAGCAGTAGAGAAGTGAGGAGTACTGTTCACTCAAGTCACACCACTCATTTAACATTTTAAAGACACAACAAGTTTTACTTCTCACACTACAATGTTTGCACATTTATTGTATATCAGCAGCAGATCAGCCCTCAGAAATAGCATATCACATAGTTATAAAAATGCATCATTCATGTAATGTAGGTAGGTAGATCTCTATTCATCATTTAAAAAGACGCTGCTCTCTTCTCACAGTCAAGTCACACCAGAGCCAGCAGACTCAGACTGAGAGCAAAAGATAAAAAAAAGTATACCAGACAGGTTAACCGGTAGGAGAAAAGTTCCACTTTGGAAAATAAAGGAATTAAATGTTTTGAAATTTTTAACAATAGCTTTGCCTTTAAAAAAAAATTCAAGTGTATTTATGAAAGTTATTTAATTAGTTATTAAATTGACCTTTGACCTCTGCAGAATCAGAGAGGGTACCGTACCGACGCGACAGACAGAGACAGACATTTATTTGGTATACATTGTGCTCTAATAAAGTAACTGGCACTCTTGGTGAAAAAAATGCATTGATTTGGCTGCTGACTATGATGATGATGATGACCGACCGTGTGTTCAAAGTGAACCACAGTGTCTAGAGCCTACCCTACTTACTAAATATGCTTGGTTTATATTATTGAAAGGGTTATCCATCTAATGCTCACTTTTTGCCTTTTATACCACATACAAAGTATACAATGCATACTTTCTTTTATACAATGCTTTTTTGAAGTACACGTAGATCTACCTTTAACATGCATATGTACATACACTATATACCATACCAACTACCTACGGTCCAAAAAAAAGTATATTGGGTTGACTGACACGCTCCGAAATTCCGATGGTCAAGTCAAGACGAGTCAATGGTCACCAGAGAGACATCATCAAAAAAAATAGGCTATTTGGTTACCAGGTTGTCTTCTTGTTTTTATGAATTTTATAAAATTAATTAATTATTATTCCAGTTTAATTTTTTTTTTGCTCTGTATGAAATTCTTTAAAATTTATTTTCTCTTTTTTTAAATTGTTAAACAAAAAAAATTCGCCAATTTATTATTTTTCTTTTCTTTTCGAGGGAAAAAAAATTTGACGTTTTGAATATATATATATTTTTTTAATTAAAGTTAGTTTACAAAGTTTTCAGTAAAAATTGTTTCAGTTATCGTTTTTTTTTCAAATGTGGGAATTAATTTTTTTCTCGATTTTTTTTTTCGAAATTACAAATTTGAAATTTTTTATTCTGCTGAAAAAGGTTGGTGGATTGGATATGTCGATGATGTCGAATTTATTATCTTATCTTGAATAATTAATATTTAATACGTATAATAATTCATTATGATAACTTACTTATTTCTTAAAAATCTATCTGTATACTTGTATATGTATAATAGTACGTATAATAGATTTACATTAAATTAAGAATTACAATTAATAGTAGATTTTTTTTTATGTAATTATTTCAAATTTTTTTCATAGAATAATTTTTTTACTGATTGTTCGTTGAAAATGGCACCCATCATCATCATCATCTTATTTTTTCAATTGAAATAGCAGCATTTCCAATTTTTTGCTCAAAAAAATTTGGATCAGATTTTTTTTGGTTATCTTTTTATTTTCCTGGCATTTTTGATCAATGCCAGTGTGTATTGTCGTAGGTATATTTTAGTCGATAAGCCTCTGCTACAATTACGTTCACCTCGGGAGTTTCCCAGTTTTGGGTGGGCAGGTTCTGCAGCAGTAGCATCAATCCCTTTAATTAATAAAAAAATAAATAAAAGATAATTAATAGTTAAATAGGAATGTAAAGATGAGTAATTAAATTAAGGTGAAGGTTGAGGTTTTTTTTACCTGAAAGTCCTTTTGTCTGATAAGCTGGTCTCGCCAATGGCGTAGAAATGCGGCGCAAACGTAAAGCAGCACGGATCCACATCCGTCCGGCTCGGAGAGGTAGGTATCCCAAAGCCTAATTGTACATCGTAACGGCAACTCGCGCATTAACAAATTGTTCATCCAACGGAAACTGAACTGGAGGTAGTCGATCTCATGTCTTTGCAAATGATGATGTAATGGCGCTATTTAAAAAAAACACACAATTAATTATTTTATATTTAAATAATTTACTAATTAATATTTAAGTATATATTTTTTATGATGACTCACCATCAATCCTTTCAATCAACTCTTTCAACTTTTTCACCTTCTCCTGAATCCCCGTCTGAGCAAAAATGTAGTTGACTTGAATGCTATCGAGAAACTTGGACATGCACCAGTACGAGTCCGCCTCAATATTATTCCGCACCTCGTCATTGAGCCTGGACACGTCAAAACTCTCCACTTCCACCTCCACCGGAAGCACCTCCTCAAGGAAGACGACGAAGAAGGGGGTCACCAAGTCATTCATCCCTTGCACGTACCCAGACGCCGGATGTCGAATCGCCCAAATGAACAATATCCTCTCAAACAACTCCTGAACAACTCGCTGTTGAAATAAAGCTATCAATGGGCACATTCTCGGAATGTCTATATGAATCTTTAAAAAATTAAAAATTAATTAATTATTCTTAATTAATTAGTTAAATTTAATTATTTTTTAAAATTACTTGGCGAAAAGTGTCTTGATGACTCTCCTCCTTCCTGCTATCATAGTACTGCTGGACACACTTCCAGTACTCCTCCCGCTTCCTCCTCAGCGCCTCCTCTCGTCTCTCCGTGTTTGCTGGGAGGTAGCCTGCGAGGAGACGCCATGTGGTGCCCCTCACGCTCACCGGCAGTCCAGAGTAGCTAAGGCTTTGCAACTCCTTCAGATCTGTGCTTACCGCCCCCTCCAACAGACTTCCAATCTTTTCAGCCTTTCCTTTCTCGCTCTCCGTTTCAAGTCTATTAATCACTCGAGGTTTGCCCGAAGACGAAGATGTTGACCCAGAAATACTATTTCGATAAGGACGACCATCTCCTCCTCCATCTCCACCTCCACCGCAAACATTATTACTCCGATCCTCCTCCATAGCATTTCCATTTGGAAGGGAGGAACTTGTAGCGTGGCTGGTGGTGGTGGTGGTGGTCGTGGCGGAGGCACTGTTGCACTTGTAAACCTCAATATTTGCATTTGGACCCGGATATAGACAAGATGTGGAGTTTGCGGGGGCGGCGGCGGAGGAGGTGGTGGTGGTGTTTAGTTTGTGGTGGGACGACTGGCTGTGAATATCAGGCTGTTGGACAAATTGGTGGTGGTGATGGTGATGGTGAGGATGATGATGATGATGGGGGCCATCCAGTTTTGAACTTGTGGTTGGACTGATTGCTCCAGTTCGATGGCTGTTGATTACACTGAGGGCAGTTGATTGAGCCACCTTTTTACTTATTTTAACGTCCGCTAAAAAACAAAATTTAATTGTTCATTAAAAACATTTCTTGCTTAAAATAAAATGGGATGAGGAATTAATTACATGAGGAAATGACGGAGAACTCGTCATCCTCAATATCCCAAGCATCTCGAACGCTATCTTCGAACACTTGAAAGGAGGAGGAGCCACCACCGCCGGAGGAAGACTTTGTCGATTTTGTAGCCCATGACGCTACGCTTTCCTTGCTTGGGCTTGGCCTATTTTTAATAATATATAAATAGTTAGTTTAATTTTAATTTCAATTAAAAACGAACATTAGTTGTAATTTTAATTGTGGTTTAATATTTACCATCCTGGAACTGTTTTGCTATTCTTCTTCCAGAATGACATTGCTGAGGGAGTGTCGGCATTGTTTGCGGAAGGAGCCTCCTTGTTACTTCCACATTTCTCCATTAACCCGTGACGATGTACTTCGGGAAAGCATGTGGGTTTTTGTGCACACAAATATAATCTTTTATTAGCTAAATACTCATAATTAGCGGCCATTTTTTCTAACAAGAAAAAAAAACTTTAAAGCTTTAAAACGAGAAGACAAGAAAAATTAAAAGATAAATTGCGCCCAGCTGTTCACAATTTTAAAATTCAAAAAAGTAAAAAGTGAACTAACTTAACTAGAGTAAAAAAACAAGGTTAGTTAAAATAATAATTATAGTTATAATTGCAAACAGTTGACTTACACCTCCGATCCTCCTCCCACCACAAAAAAAAACCAAACCAAATGACAGATCCGATCAGCTGACAAAACAATCGGTTGACTTGAAACACACAAAAAATAGAAATCACTTTCATTAAAATCCCACCCACCTTCAAAACTCATTAAATTTTTTCCCCCCCAATATATTTAACTGTAATTACTTTTTAAATATATTTAACTCTTAACCACACTCTGCAAGCCGCCAAAAATATAAATAAATAACGATAAAGAAAAAAAATGAATGTCTCAAAACAATTTATTATTTTGCTTCTACAATTTAACTGTTTATTTATTTTTTATTGAAACAATCCAACGTTGAAAGAAGGTAGGAAGCGGCAATTAAAAGTTGCCTTTAAAATTAAACTGTCAACAATACTGAGTGAAATAATTAGCATGATGATAATACTAAAATAGCTTTTTGATATACAGTTTTCTTTTGAGCTGTGGCAGTCAAGTCAAGTCAGCCTGGCTGGTTTGGTGTAGTGTAGCAAGCGAGAGTAGAGAGTATGTCCGTTCTTCTGCTGTTCTTACCTTACCTGTCTTTTAACTTACCATCTTCTGTGTAGAGTGTATCTACCAATCACATTCTATCTTTTGTACACCTGTCCAATTTACCAATTCAACATGCTAAAAAAAAATTTTTTTCTATCTGCCTTGCCTGGTCAGTAGTTAATTTTTTTTAACTGCATCCGCCGCGCCGATCCCAGTAAAAAATAATGTACATCAATTAAACAATTTATTTATTCCCTCATTTTAATTAAATTATGATAATTAAAACAGAATGTGTTTTATCCAGCGAATAAATATATTTAAATGATAAATGCCCTTGACCCAATAAAAAAATATGTTTCATCATCATTATCATTTTTATGTCTTAATCGCATGACTTTTTTTAAAAGGGGGAAAAAAAGTAGCTTACACTTTAGTTACACTGTCTACATTACATTGCATTGCAATGCAATACGCACATATATATCAGCAGAGCAGATAGGGTTATTATTGCTTAACCCTTTTTTTCCTTGTATTGATCATCATCATCATCATCATCGTCATCATAATCATCAGACCACTTTTGCCTCCTGAGCTCCTCTTGCACAAAAATGTAAACATTCTCATCTTGCTCACTCACATGTACATGTGTACATCCTCAAAAGTTAAACGAGAGGATGTAGAAAAATAAAAAGTGCAAAAAAGTGTGCAAGCTCAACAATGAAAAAAAGGGAAAGTTAACTTGTTGTCTAGTAATTTGCAGTAAGTGGCATATGAAGACAACTCAGTAGAAAATAATAATTTCCTTGTCACTTTTTTCCCCCTATAAAATAAATAGGTAGAGATAAGCATGAAGTGGACGGACAGTTAAAAAAGGACAACAATGAGTGTATTAAATAGAATGAGTAAGCAGCAGCGTCAGCAGCGTCAGAAGCTAATTCTTATACAAATCCTCACCACCACCACAACAATAAGAGAAACAATTAGTGATGGTGGCGCTTGCTCAAAGGACCAAAGTAATATAAACAAGACAGTGAACAGTGGACAGTTAAAGTACGGAGTACGGTGGCTCTATTAGTAAAGTGGTGATAATAATGGTGGTGGAATGGTATGGGGATAAGGAAGTGTTAAGATAAGCTGTTGTTCAGCTGCATGCACATTTTTTTTCAATTATTATTTTCGAAAATTCGAAATCGGCATTAGTAAAAGTTTCAAACTGGCACTTAATTATACAGGTTAACTTAACAACAAAGCATGTTAGATATAATTTGAGTTTGTTGTGCGACGGCGGTGGCGACAAGTGTACAATTCCCAATTGTTCATGTTGATAAAGATGAGAAAAGACTGTGACCTACAAAAAAAAACAAGCTGTTATTCTAAATATTTGTTAGAGTAAAAAGAGGGAGACGCTTTACATGCTGCTGTTAAACTACTTTTCTAGCTCTTCTTCTTCCTCTTATTTTTTTAAAAAGACAGCAGTAGTGACGAGTGTGTGTGCGAGTGAGGTACTTACACCAGTGCAAAAAAAATACCTTCAACTTTCCTTTTCAATTTTCAATAGAGCCATCAACATCATGCACGCATACGCATAACAATACCAATTCACTTTTTAATATTTTCTCAAAAAAAAATGACACTTAAGTTGACGTCGATGCGATGTCGATGCACTCAACTTAAAACTTGACTCTATTCTCTTCACATTTTAAATTAGCTTTAAAAAAACAGCCATATTCACTCAGACAGTATTACAAGAGGAATTCCAAATTATTTAAAAAATAATTAATTAATTTAAAAGTTTTAAAATAAGCAAAATAATTAACTAATTGTTATATTCGTTCGTGATTAACTTAATTGTTTGAAATTTTGCTCATCTGCAAAAAAAAAACTGGAGACATGCAAAATGCAACATGCAAAAAAAAATATTTCCATTGTTCATCTGTCTAGGTGCTAGGTAGGCTGTCTAGCAAGCTTGTGAATCTCTTTGTTTTATTCTTTTAGTGTGAGCGTGTGTGCAAAATCTGTGAATTGATCTTATGATTGGATCATCTAACAAGCTGTGCTAGTGATAATGCTCCACACATCATCACCATCACCAGTCAACTCTCAAGGTGGCCAATTTGACAGTCCGTTCAACCAAAACTAAACCAAACCAAACCACAAAGACAGACGTACTTGCATAATATTTCCAGTCACAGTTGCATG
>JAQFZG010002838.1:0-15228 GCA_034695465.1 Entomobrya nicoleti | reverse complement strand
TTCATTATTAATTTTCAATGACGCTTCTTTTTAAATTTATCATTTATTTGTGAATGGTCTTTGCTACCCATACCCCCTTTGTTCCAGTGGACACTTTTAGCGTTGGAAGCTTCTGATGGCTTTGTTTGTGTAATGGTCTCTTCTGTTTCAGTACTGTGTAGAGCATGATGCAGATTCCGATTAATTGGGGCAAAATATTGTCCAGTGCGTCTTTCCTGGCGTTTATGTGCTCTCTGTTTGACATTTATGATCAATGTATAAAGTATAATTAAAAACTTGATGATATTTCTTTATATTTATTTGTGTTGATAAAAGTCATTTATACCTCTCGTTTGTATGCTTGTCGTGACATAAAATCAAATCTCGCCAAAGATATTTTGACTGCATAAGGTATCCTTGGCCAAATTTTCCTCAGACCATGCTGGAGAAACAGTATTATGTGTTCAGCTCCAACTGCAATAATTATCCATTGCGCATCCGTATATCTAGGAAACTGTGCTCTCAGCGGTTTATTCATTGCCAAAAGAGTACAGTTGGTCATGACTGAAAATACTGTCAGCATTTCGAACGCTAAACCCCATGCACCTATGCTGCTAACTCTACGTGCGAGGGAACGTTGGTATACCAGACGCCGTTTCAACAAGCCGGAATATAGAAGAATGAGATTAACCATAACCGCTAATGTCGCTGCAAGTGGAAACACCGATGAAAACATAAAGATGTATCCAAATTGTAGGTATGCATTGAGATATTCCTGCAAACAAAATTATCAAAATATTTAGATTTCGATTTTTTTTTGAAATGTACATATTTCATATTTACATGTAAGTTTATAAACGAACATCAAAGTCTTCTTCATAGTGATAAGGATACATCAGTTCCTCTACTTTAGACATTTGCACCCTGTAGTCGAGTTCGTCCATTACACCAATCTTGAGTCCTTCAAGTCCTGGATAAGGCTTGGAATCGTCAACGTGGTCTGTTCCAGTCATGTGGAAAACGCTGCTGAGGTGGCTATCCTCCAAAAACTCGCGCATCTTTAAAATACCACGTTAATTTAAAATGGTACCGAATGTCGCATATATATTTAGCATGTACATATTGTACATAATAATGTAATATGGCGAAATTACTTTAACTTGGCCCCGCTGAATGCAGTACGGAATAATACATTGTACAACCATCAATATAGCATGAGTAATTAATACTTGAAAGAAAAGACGCTGCAATTTAATAAATACCAAAATACATTAGTACTTTACTTAAAAGTAACAGTCAAAATGACTAGAATGATTTATTAAATTACAAATTTTAATAACGCAATATCATTCAACACAAATGCTGTGTATAACAGGAGGGAGAAACCGTTCGCAACTTCAAACAACACCATTTTGTGAACAAGGTGTCTAAAAATAAGGACCAGAAGATAATTACATATATGTACATATATAATTTCGCTACAGGATCATTTTTTAACTGTGTTGCAGTTACCTCTCGAATTGTGTTTCTGTGCGGTGGTTTTCTACACCAAAGAAAAATATATACTGTCAACTGTTGATAATTTTTAAAATTAAATGCGATCCACTTTCGTCTAACATTTTACTTACCCCATTCAGTTAGCATATCCGCAAACAAGCGGTATGCCTTGGTAAGTACACATACAATTGAACAATAGGTTATAACTGGGAGATAGGGAAAACCCCACTTCCACCACAGTAGTGCCAATCGTCCTGTTCCCTTTTCTTTCTCTTTCTGCATAGCGTAATACTTGAATTCAATCTCATACTCCAAATACTTCAACATCATCCAAATTGCCACTGCACAACAGACAATTTCTGCTGGCAAAGACACTAGATAGGTCTGTCACCACACAGGAGAAAGTTCACACAGATTAGTACACGGATTTTTCCAAACACGTACGCAGCTTTTGAAAAATTAAGTTTGACTCCTACCTTCATTACTACTTTGTAGTATGGGTACCTTTTGAACAAGCCCCCAGTCACAGGATCCACTGACAAATGTCCAACATAATTTTCTCTGGGCAGCTCCCAAACATTGGACACCCCTTGCAATGTGCCCCACTGGAAGGTAATCCTTGACTGGTAGCGATGCCACCATATCAGAAACATTGTGACGAACAACATGTTACCTGCTAAAGAATAGACTGCAAGGTTCTGAGACCAGGACCAAGAAAGTGCATCCGAAAGTAGAAATATGACAAGACCAATGATCCCGGGGAATATTAACCAGTAGGTGTAATACGCAATAAAATTAAAATATAGACACGTCGCGTCACCAAAATAATTGCGTATATCCTCTAGAACATGAACATACTAAATTTTAGTATCATATTATATGTCAACATGTCCTTCATTTCCGATTTAGAATTGTACACGCATATTACCATAAGGCAGTTCATCCCAAAATTCATAAAGCCATTTGCCTTTCAGTTTGCTAAGTTCTTCTTCTTGATGCAATGCGAAAGAGGATACGATTAAACGCTTTTTAGTGAACACATGAACTGCAAAAGTAATAACATATTCTGATTAAATTCTTTATAACGATTTACAACAATCTAATTAGAATTTAAAGTAATAAATTTCTTACAAAGGGATTGTCCAGTGGTAAGTCGCAAGTGCTTGTAACCAGGAACATGTCCTTCGCCTGGACGTGCGCATAAATTTTGAAGTTCATGTGCTACCACCATTTGTTTTTCCGCTGGGCTTAATATCTCACTGATGTCCATGTCATCATTAAGGAAATGGGAGATCTCATTTACCTGAAATGGCCTTATGGCATCCGTTATGTAGTCCTTCTTTTGAATTTCTAACTTATCTGCAACCTCAAGTAGTCGCCAACTACTTGCTGTCACATGAACTACCAGTCCCTACAAATATGATCATTATGTAATTATATATTAACTGCAACTTATTTTTAATCTAATTATAATGGAATTCATTTAAGTAATTATTTTATACGTCATTTCGGTTGCCTACTGGTTCCCTTTTGAGCATCAGCTCAGGTCCTCCCCTAGACCGTTTTTCTGTAACTCGTAATATAAACCAGCGTAAAGCTTTTGTCTCTATTTTCGGATTGAATTTTATCACAAGCTCAGTATTTTTGAAGGGATCTTCCGTATCGGGAACATCGGGCATTTCATCAGAGTCAGTTGTATCCAACCCACGGATGTTAATATGAGCGAGAAGATTGTCATTATCCAAGTCAACGCCGCCGCCGTGGGTAGGATATCCGTCGTTATAATCGTCCTCGAAATCTACAATATTTGGTAGCGCATTTTTAAAAAAAACAGACGAGGAACCCTCAAAAACTGTGCCAGGTCATGACTCATGACTGAAAAATACCTTCACTGGATCGGCCAGTCTCATATCCATCTAGTTCTATATCAAAGTCATCATTGCGTACGACCCTTCGAGTATGCGTATGAGTGCGGCTCATTTTTTACACGCTGGAGTAAATCGGATAAGCTACCGTAATATAAAGGTTAATCGAGCAATGGGATGATCTAAAGAATAAATTAGTGAGGATCAGCAAGGATTGTGGGATTGATGGCATCAGAAAAATATAATCAACAGGAAGTGGATGAAAAGTGGCAAAAAAATCCTTTTTGCCCAGGCCCAGTCTATCTGTGATGCATGGGGGCAAACAGGCGATGATGGAATTTTCTCTTCATCGTTACATCGGAAACGTAGCTTATTGCCCCAAAAAGATGTTTCACACATCTTATACGCATGTATCGTTTATCAAATATGTGTATAGGTATGTATGACATGTGGTCAAAAGTATGATAACATTATAAGTCTTATCAATTTATTGACTCTCATTCTCGTCAAATCAACATTAACACTTCATTTTCATTCTGGCCTATCATCCTTGGTAGAGGTTGATCAACTGAATGTTCGAGTCGTTTCAAACGTTTGAAATAATAGGAATTTACTTGTAAACACAAATGACGATGCATATTTGTGCTATGACCAAAGTAAACTAATTGTTATCATGATACGTCGACGACAACAGATAAATAAAAGATAAAAATAAGTTAGCACTCACTTATGGTGAAGTGATGAGGTAAAAATATAATATATTATGATGCGCATAATCATTACCATTAAAATACGTAGTATTGAATATTAAGTATTCAACAAAAGAGAGCAGAGCATAAATTATATGTGCGTGGTCATTTCATTCATTATATTTCTGTTTTACCCCTTTTACCTTTCATTCTTATTTTCCCAAATCGAAGAAAAGCTTTTTTGTAACAACCTTGTTTTCAAGTTAATAAAGGTGAAAATTAGAATAAACCAGGGTCAGGGATATCACAGAAACCGGGCTATATCAACACTACAGTTAAACCAAATTGTTCACACGCCATAATATGAGCTACATTGGAAACATTCCTATTTTAACCATTCCTAAAAGTAAGTACTCCTCCACTGAGACTGAGTACAGCACCGACGATGGGGGAACTAGCTACATTGAAGACCGTTACGGAAAACTTTCTTTGTCTGGATTTTCTGTATGTACAGTAAACCTGCAAAATAACATAAACTACAAAAGCATGATCATCAGTCACTTAAGTTCTATTTATAACACACTTTTGCAAAAAAATATTTTACACAGACATCGGCAGCCAGTTCATCAGGATCTTTCCGGAAACGAAGAAAAAGGAGGAGAAGAAGTACATCGAACAATAGCAGATTGTCGTCATCTTCAATAAATTTAAGTCTTCGGTCAGACAAAAGCGGTAGTACAAGCACACGCTATAATATAACTCCATGTACGTCAATTGCAGAAAATTCTCAAACAGAATTATGCGAGGCCACTGGCAAACGAATGAGAAATGTTGCAGCCTTGAATTCGATTTATGATTTGAAACATGCTATAGGTAATTCAATTTAAGACAAAAATTTCAATCATTCAAGGCTTCATTTACAAAAAAAAAACTCTTCAAAAAATAATATCAATTTTATTGCACTAAATATTCAACAGGTAGGCATAGAGGAATTTCGGGAAGTTGGGCAGCAGTAGATGCTGCTCTTTTTGCAATGTTTTATGTCACGGACATCTTTGATGGCTTGCTGACTGAAGATAGTAATCAACATTTTCTTCAAGGTCATGACAAGTTGCTGATACGAAAGGATATAATTTCTCTTTTGAGAAAAGAAATTATATACTCTCTTCGCATTAACTATTTTTGTCCAGCAAGTAAAGTAGTTAAATTGATACAATTAATTGAGAAGCAGCATTCGTTAGACAATATTCAAGGTTAGCACAATTTGTTTTTACTAAACTTTGTTCTTTACTTTAAAATGGTTATTTAAACATTTAAATTGTTCTTAAATCATTATCACATGATCCAAATTATTGGAATATCACTTTAGACAGTGCGGATTTCCTCGACCTACTTTTTGCTAAGCTGTTAAAGAGCCCATTCTTCTTCACTTATTCGGACGGTTCTGACGGTTTCATCCATCTCATAAATTTGGAAAATTACTTGGCAAGGAAGTATTACTATCAACCACTAGCCCTAACCGTACAAAATATTCTTCGACAGCTTAATATCTACCCTACGAGAAACGCTAAAAACGATCTTAACGCCACGAGAGGTACAAGCTTCTCAGCAGTTCCATATCCTGCATTGATATTAAAAATAATCAGGAAAGTTCTCAATGGCACCACCGACAATGGCACCATGTACTACTGGGACAATTCCACCGAAACGCATCATCATCACCATAAGAGGCCAGTTATTCCAAACTTGCAAATTGACTTGACCGACTTGATGACAACGAGGAGAAACTATGATCATGTTAACAACCTTCAAAAAAGCTATAGTAGTAATTGGGATAAAAGCACGGTATTTAATAACTCGCTGCCGACTTCATTGGCGTCAGTAGGGAAAGATTTTTCATATGAACGAAATATTGGCGTAGGCGTAGGTAAGCAGCTTTATCCAATAATCCGCGCTGCCACTTTGTAATAATCATTTTTTAGCAAAATATGAGGATCAATGATTTTGTTTTGCCATTTGATGTACGAAAATTATTTTATATTAACTGGTTTTTTAGGACGTGGTGCGGGCGTTGAATCTCGTTTTGTCAAAGGCATGAAATCAGCGTGGAAGACAATGTTTCATTATCTAGATAACTTGACACTTTCATCATCCAATATGATCCCTCCAGAATCTGGAAGTGGAAGGGACTTCACCAGCATTGAAATAAATACTCACAGTGATAGATCGTTAGAACGAAATAATTCATTATTCGCATCATCGGCCTCTTTGTCATCTCTTCCTACTGCTACAAGGTCAACTCACCTATATTCTGGATCAATACATGACTGGAGAAAAGAACCAGTTTCAAGCACTACTAGACAGAAGGTCAAAGTAAAAATGGAGCTAATAGCCATTATTTGCAAGTCACAAACGAAAAATGGCATTGCGACCAATTCTGAGAAAACCAGTGGCAGTTTTTCCAGCGGATATTCAGTTTATTGTAAAGCAGGAAAAGATGGTGCTGAGTTTGCTCCATGGGTGCTTTATCTGCCGAGAAATGGGGTTGCACCACAGGTATACCCCTTCGTCTACTTTTTTCTAATTATAATTACATCATTTTAATCTCTTACGCCTATAAAACATGTTTATAGCAGTTTAACGCATAGTTGTTAACTTATGCAGGTGCAGTTAATAGAAAACTTTGGTACATGGATTGACTCTCTGGAAAGACATCATGAGAGCTTTAGTCTGCACAAAGTGCCCTCGGAAATAAGAACAGTTTTGGAGGATTCCCATTTACTGATATACAAACGAGTAGAAAAATAAGGACCTTATAATCTTTTATCTGTACTTTACATTTCTTTTCTAAATAAATTGTTGCATGTTTTTTTACAAAAATGATTTGTTACGCGTAAATGCAAGTGTTAACACTACAATAAGTAGGGTATCCCACGATACTTTAGCCAATGATGTATTACTTCGGGTGGAGTTCCAAACATGTGTTCCAACAAAAACTGAGGAAAATAAAAAATAAAATCGATTTCATCAAATTACCTCTCTTTCAAATAAAAAGCTCTGCTTAAAAAAACTACCGACATTGACTTGATTGCACACTAACCACAATCGCTCTCTGCCAATGTTTCATTCCCAACTCTGTAGTAGGCAACGACACCGCCAACAATGCAAGTCTATTCAGCATGTGCGGCTTAGTCTTCATATCAACGTCACAATATTTCATCAGCTTCTGCAGCTCAGTATGACATCCATTATGACGAGTTGCACCGTTCATTTCAGCTTCCTCTCTCAATTTCTTATACCACAGCGCTGGTCGCTTTTGTTTCAGCTTTTTTTCTTCAGAATCATCGTCGTCTTCATCCGCACTATATGTGTTTCCCGGAGCTGCCACGCTGGGCTCCTCCTGATTCATTCGCATCAAGGCAATTGTCCATTGAAACACTGGACTTGGTTGAAGACCATTCATTTTACACCGGAATCGTTTCAAAGTGTCCCAGTCCAACTTGCCAATCTCGTTTTCGTAATACACCTTTACTTTATTTTCCGTCACGCGAAACATTTTCTTCATTTCCATGATGTTGTTGAAAATGTCTGTTTCTGTTGTGCGGACTCCAGCAAGTTTGTACAGACGACGGACCGGAGTTGATGGGACTTCATCCATGTGAGGAGTTTTTTTGAGCAGATTTCGACGAGACTGTTCCTCAGATGGGATTTTCACTAAAGAGTGTGGAAAGGGAAATGTTGGAGTAGGTATATCGTACTCATCCGGCCATCTTTTGTTTGGCTCCTCTTCTTCTATTCCATCCGCTGTCTGTCTTCTAGACATTGATCTCCGTTTCTTTAATGCCATCTCTACCACTTCGGCTGCATCCGCTTCTGTGAGATTTGCTGGGTCTTTGTCAGCAAGCCTTTAAAATGTTGAGCAAAAATAAATGGATTTGAAAAGAATTTTAGCTAAATTAAAAATAGCTTTCATTCTGAAATTGTATACCCTTTTGAGTTGTAATCCATGGCCACTTGTGCAATGTCTATTTTATGCCAAACGGGTCGTCTCAACTTTTTGTTGCGTTCAAAAAGTTTTGTGTAGGTCATGTAGTTTCTCGTTCTTCGAATTGCAGCGTGCTCAGGATTTTCAGCAAGCCTTTTAATTTTCTGTTCAGCAGTTAACATTGTTTGCTTCATGCTTTTTAACTCCATCATATCTTGGAAGGAATGCTCTTTTTTTATGTCGTCTACGACTTGTGTAGAAGATCTGAAATTCAGTAAAATATATTTTCATAATGAGCTTGGATAGCATTATGCTAATAATAGGATTTATCGAATGCTGCGCTGCCAACAATTTTGCGTGAGGTAAATTCTTAGGTAAGTACCTAACGGGGCTTAAGTTTATAACGTCATCAACAGTAAGTGGTCCACTCTTCTCTGATTTAGCAATAACATCTCTGACATCACTCTTTCTCGAATTTTTGTTTCCCAGTTGCTTCAAACTTTTTCTGATGTTGACAGCAGCGGAAGTGCTAGTAGATAGCACTTTGCCAAGAGACAGCACGTGGATAGGATTACTGAAATTATAAAATAGTTTAAGTTTTTATAACATCCTCTAGTTTTCTCCAAATTGTAATTTGAAATATTTCAAACAATTGATGTACATATTTCTTTGAAAATGTACTTGTTTGGGGGCGGCTCGGCCGCTGCCGCTGGGTCTTCTTCTTCAGTACTTGGAGGCTTTGTTCCTAGAGACAGTGCGACCGATTTTCTACTATCATTTGCCGCAGCAAAGGACTTGTGGCCAAAACCGAAAACGCTTGCTCTCTCGGATCTCATTTTTTGGGCATTGCGTTGGAGGATAAGCATTGGAGTACTTTTTGTAGGTGCAGGGCGGTCAGTTGAATCAGGACTGTTTGCCCTAATTTGTAGAACGGCTGTGGGAGGCAAAGGCAACTGGAAAATAATATGCATATAATTTGGATGTCTTAAAAATACGTTACATATATGTTTCATTGGCACATCTTTTTATTTTAGTTATGTATGTACCTTTGATTCCAACTGCTTGATTTTGATGTTCAGTAATGACTTCAGTATATCGTAGACAGCCATAATGAACTTTTCAAAGTCAAGCATGTCACGTTGATATTTTCTGTAATGTCAAGTTTAAATCACAAGCGTTAATTTTCAGGATGAAACTGGAGGAATACGAATGCAATGCAATTTTTTAAAAGGTTTCGGCAAAACCTTGCATCCACAATTGATACTCTTCTTTGATCTACATTCTTATTTTTAGCGTCTGCAGCATCTTTTGAGGCACGTGCTCCTTTACGACTAAAGTCAAACATGCCTTCTCGTACCACACCAAAACCGGAATTCATACTGTAACTTTCTTTCTCCTTTTCTTGATTCCATTCTTTGAGAGCTTTTGAGAATGGAGTGTTTCCTTTTGTGACTGTTAATTGTACAAATATAAAAAGTTACATATTACAAAAGGCTTTTTTACTAATGAGCTGGTAAAGTCAATTATTATCAATCATGTATTTATATAACAAAAAGAATTTGCAAATAAGAGTTGCCGTTGTGCCATCATAGAACACGATACTTTTTGTTTGTAAAACGATACCTTTGTGAAAGGCTTCTGCAACTTTGACGAATTGATCAACCTTTGCCACTCCACCAGGATCCTTCAACAGTCTACCTTTGTTGTAACTTGGTCTCTTTACTTTCCCATGAGGGATGTGGGGTAAAAATGCGTCTCGTTTCTGTGAAATTGACGAGTGTACAAACACGTGTAAATACTTGAGCACATTTATTCAGAAAATTTAATTTTCTCACGTTACCCTTTTCAATTCCTCTTTCCTCAGTTTAGTCCGTATCCATCTTGCAGCCTATTAAAAATTAGTGATATTTTATTCACAAGACAATTTAATAAAACGAGAATTTCTAATTGTAATTACTGTATGCATTATAGATTTCAGTTATTACTGTAATTTTAAGATCCGGAGGCAAATTTTTGAAGGTAAGCAGAGCAGTGTCTAACTCCAAATCAATTAGAGCTTCATACGGGACATCAAGTGGTGAAAAGAATCCCGTTTGTAAAGACCGTTCCTCCCGACCTCGTATTAGGTCCAACCAGTCGTCAGGCTTCCTCGTGTACACACTTGGTAACGTGCGATGTTCCAATTCTCTATCTTCTTGCTTCCTGTCCACCCTAATTTTCCAACTTTTCTTCATGTACTTAATAAGCTTTTGGACCATTTTATTCGTCTTTCGCAACGCAATGACTTCAGGATCCTCTTGCTTGGGCATAACGAATACAATATCACTGTCTTGCCGCTTCTCCAGTGCATCTCGTTTCTTTTGGAGGTACCAAGGCCTACCTCGTGGAACAGGCCTACCTTTACGAGATTTGTCTGGTATGCAAACCTCATGTTTGAGGAAATGGTGTCGACGATATCTTTTAGATGACTTATCTACTGCAGTTTTATCTACCGACTTCTCCGGCGCGACCTGACCAGTTGCTTCCTCTTCTTCGCCTTCTTCATCTTCCCCCATGAGACATGGATCGATTTCCTCCTCCTCGTCGTCCCCTTCTTCTTCATCATCTTCATCGTCCTCCTCTTCGTTTAACCCTTCATCATCTGTTTGTACAAAGAGTATGGCATCAAGGCCATCATCCTCGCGTGGAGTCGCATCTCTATTTTTTTCAGCATTGCCTCCATCCTCTTTGTTGCCTTTACCTGAGTCCGTTCGGACTTCGGCTTTAGTACCCTCCTTGTTTGGCATTATGCGTGTGCAATTGGTATTACAAACCGTATGAAATTACAAAAAGTCGTTAAATAAAAGGTGATGTTTATTGAAAGGTTAAAAAATTGTGATTGAATGAACAAAAGAGCTTACTTACAGTGAATTGACAGAAAACATAAATCAATAAGATTTTAGAAATACATATGTGAATAAAATGGGACGCCTTGATCATTGATGACTGGTCCAAATACAGTTACCATTGGATTTGGCAAGTATTTTGCAACGAAGTTTCGATCAAAGGTAGGCTAAAAGTACTCATCAAATCATTACTGAATAATGAAGAATCCATGAAACACACAATTCTACGTAGATAAGCTCAATTTGTATTTATTTCTGATACATTTAATTGTATTACTTTTATTTATACGTATTTTAAAAAATACTCTGTATATAAAATTCATCGTTGCGCGTTGTCTTTATCAAAGCATGACAAAGTTCTCAACAAATAACTTAAACAACACTTGCATACATTTGACATTGAAATAAATTAAGACCAATAATACAAATGCCAATTACAACAATTTTGAGACAAAAATATTTACACAAATCTTTGCCATTGCTATTCCATTACATTTGTGTAATAATCCTGTGTGATTTGAATGTATGCTTCTTGTTCTGAACTTGTCATCTTTGCTATAACGCTTTCATCTACATCAGTTATGGGTATCCTTTGCGATCCTACCATTACTGTTGGAACATTGTTGTCATCTTCCTCGTCTTCGTCGATCTCACCAACTACAAACATTCAAGCAATCATGCATGATTAACATTAACTATTAGTATGTCGGCGTTTGAAATAATTTAACATATAAGGCATGTATGTAAACCTTCGCCTCCGTTTCCGTCCATTTCATCAGCATCAAGGTCTTGGCCAGGCATCACCGGCATCCCAGAGGAACCGTCTTTTTTCTCAAATGCCATTAGCAAACTCATGATATCTTCTCTTGGTGCTTTATCCACCGATGTACTTTCGGATGATATTGCGCGAGTAGCAGTGGTTGTCTAGATTAAATAAAGAGAAGTTCAGTATGGTTCTATTATCTACACATATAATTGACTTTTTTTGAACATTACATTTTCGCCATAATCTCCTATTGTAGATTCAGTCATCCATATCGGCCTCTCCTTTTTCTCTTCGCGTTTAGTTTTACCAGCATCGTCGCCGATAGTAATATCAATTTTAGTTTCAGATGACCCTGTAGAACGAGTTGCTTCTCCAGACCAAATTCCCATGCGCTCATTTCCTCTATTTCCAGGACTGTATAAAATTATGAGCATAAAATAAGGAAGTTTTAGCATAATGGTTATGTTATTTTGACTGCAATTTTAAATGTTGATACTAGAATTAAAATCATACTTTGAGTCACCAAATAGTCTTGGTGGTTCAGGTTCAAGCAATTCCGGAGCTAATTTAATGTTCTCAGCTCTCCTCAATAGTTCATATAAAAGTTGGACCTGTTCGTTAAATCTAAAGACAAAATGAATAACGAGCTAGTGTGTGTTCTTTTTTCTTCAACGTTAAAAAATTCATAACTGTCATTATCATGTATTTGCTTGTTTACTTGGCCAGCATTAATCTAGAATCTTTAGGAACACCGGAAGCATCTTCCTCCACTGGTTGTTTACAAAATGTGCAATAAAAGGCGGCAGTCATTGGATCAAAAAGTTCACCAGCTTCCAAGTCTACATATAAGGTACAAAATTAATTAGAGTTTAAATAGTTTTAAACTTTTAACTACAGAAAGCAAATGAGTTTTACCTGTAAATGTTTTACAGCAATTAGTGCACTTAAATGAGGCTCTATTCGTAGCATCTCGCTCCTGCGTCTCCATCCGTTTACGCATATGGTCTAATTTATACTTTATCACATTTACTAAACTTTTATAATTAATAAAGTAGTAATTCATCTTTTGAGCTTTCCCATCAGGTCCAGTCTCCATTCTGAGGCGAGATTGTACAAGTTTTTCATTTTTCAAAGTGGACATTCGGGCACGTAATAATTTGAGGTCAAATTTAAGAAGATCTTCCAAATCCTTTTCCTTCATACCTGTAATAAAAATCAAAAAGTTGATGAACTAATAGGATATCGAAGGTTAATACAGAAATCACTCCTTTATATTACATATTTGGCAGCACTTACACTGATTTCTCACAAGCATATCAACAATTAACGAATCTTCTATTTGATAAAATCCTCGCGCAACTAAACGTGCCAAGGTTTTTAAATAACTTGGTATTTCTGTAACAAGCACAGCATCGCCCTGATTTTCACTCATCTTGCAAGAATGTTTAAGGATACCTTCTTGTAAAATATTAACAACTCTATAAACTTGAGGAATCAAAAGTATTTATAAGTTTAAACAATTGTTTCACAGGATTTTCTAAACAAACTGCCTACAGAATTACACAATGAATAACTGCCCAAATAGTTACTTTCTTAATTCATAACTGCTCGGTAGTATGAACTCTGCAAATTAATATTAAAGGGATATTTTAATCTTAGGCTGAACTTTCGGTCTCGGTCGGCGAAATAATTGGATGAGAAGGAGGATTAAATACTAAAAACGGCTGATCGCAAGTTTTCACCACACAGCACTCATTTCATTTCCTTCCTTGTTTACATTTAGAATGCACATACTTTTTTGAATTATATGCTTTTTGTATTGAGAGAACCCAAAATACTATCAGCTGCACAGATGTTTTCATGTCAATCTTTCGCCTAGCCGGTTAGATGCAACAACTCATTGTACTATTCTTCTTGTCGTCATTAATTTTAATTTAGCTAATTGCTTCATTTAAGCCTAGCCAAAAAAAAAACTAGTAGCCATTTCCATGTTTTAACTGCCAAGTTAAAGTACAAGAATAAGTTGTGCCATTGGGGTTTTTTAATTGTAACGAGGCTCAGAAACGTCAGAGAGTTAGTAATACACTAACTGTTTAATTATTTATTCTTTTAATTCCTATCTGACCCCTGTTTAATTATGACTAATTACGATAAAGTTAAAATTATTGTGGTAGGAGATTCAGGTATGTGTATATATTTCCGAATAATTGATTATTCATCATAATAGTGAAAATATATTTGCTCAAGTTTTTCTTCTACTGCATATTTTTATTTTAGGTGTTGGGAAAACGTCTGCAGTGCACTTAATATGCTATAATAAGCCTTTATGTAGCCCTTCATGGACTGTTGGTGTGTCACTAGAAGTAAAACTTCATGACTTCAAAGCTGGAACCCCCCAACAGAAAACTTACTTTACAGAATTGTGGGATGTGGGAGGATCATCGAGTCATAGGAATTCTCGATCAGTGTTTTATAATGGTGTTAATGGAGTAATCCTCGTTCATGATCTAACCAATCGGAAATCTGAAGCAAATTTGAGGAAGTGGTTGAAGGAAATTTTTACAAGTCGGGAGAAGGAAAATTCGCATGTTCTTGGTGGAATTTCTTATGGTGGTAACACATCGTCACCATCTTCTTTACTGAGTGGAGATGATGATGATGATTTTGACCCAGAACAATTTGTTGGATCTACACAAATACCTGTATTTGTGATTGGGACTAAACAGGATTCATTATCTGAAAGCAACCGGTTGCCGTTGCATTCCCGAGCTAGTTTAATTGCGGAAGAATGTGGAGCAGAAGAAATTTTCTTGGTAAGCTTCAGAAATTAAGAAGACTATCTACTAATGCAGTTCTAATTTCTTCATAAGTGTAATTTTTAATCGATATTTCTTTTCAGAATTGTTTGGATGTGAAATCTTTGTCCCCTGGATCCACTGCAGCTGTAAAAATCAGCAGATTCTTTGATAAAGTTATTGAAAGAAGATTTCACAGGGAGCAGCCATCAAACTCCCTTTATGATCGAAGAAAAATATTTCCTCAAAATACAAAAACATATGATGATTTCTTTTGACTGAAACTAATTGTTTACACTTATGAATTGCTGTACAATAATAACAAAATATCTTCTGTGATAAAATTCAACTGAATCGTTTGCCTTCATCCCTTATTTGTTTTTAAAATGCACACTACTGATTTTAATGTCCAGGAATACGACGAAGGGTTTGGATTTTTAATATGTCAATTATGAAGTTATATGTATGTAAATATATGTAATTTATCATAACAAGTGTAAGTAAATTGCTGGAATTGATTAGAGAAAATATTTAAAATAGAGTCATTCTGTGTCGTAGCTTACGTTAGTTGATGTGTGGCGGAATTGTGTCTGACATTTTTTTATAGTAAAAACATGTAATATTGAACATTACTTTATACATAATACATATTGGTCGAATCATTTAATTTCATATTCCAACCAATAATTTGTTTGGTTTATCATTTATGGGAGGATGTTTTCTGAATTTGTTGGGTTTCTAATTCAATTCTGATTGGGTTGATTTAT
>JAQFZG010002837.1:0-15231 GCA_034695465.1 Entomobrya nicoleti | reverse complement strand
TAGTACCAAGCAATAGAATAGGCTCTGATCATATGTAATGACATATTACCTTACCATGCAATAAAACTTTGCTTAGCAAAGTTCATGAAACTTGTAAACTTTATTTTTGGGGGGAAAGTGCATTGGGGGGTAATGTTACTGGGGGGAAGTGTATTGCGGGGCTTTGACTTGGGGGAAAGTGGTTTTGGGGGGGATATGTCACTTGGGGGGATTGGGCTTGGGGGGTTTGGGCCGTTACCGCTAGCCTTTACTTGTTGATTTTTAATTTATTTAACGTTCGTTTATTGTATATTTATAGTGACCAAAAGTTGTACAGTATTTTGGCTTTGGACACATTCATTCGCATTTTCAATTACCTTGAGCGCTAGTCATTTTTCTACTTCCTGTCTGTAATCTGACAGGCGTTGTCAAGTTTTTCACGTTTCCCCAAATATTTGAGTCACTGCTCCTCAGTGGAACTTAAATTGACCGAAAAGTCAATATCACTTCTAGATGAAATAAAATTTCAAGGTAGTTGTTAATTCTCAGTTCAGCTCAAAATGCTCACAAGAAATTTTATTTCCACACTAAAATTTCTATTCAAGTAATTAAAGATAGAGTCAAGTGTTATGTCCGTACAACCTTCAAGTCACAAAGTTGAATTGGTAGTGACATGGTGAGCACAAATAACTAACTAGCTTGCATCCCACTTCTAATACTTTAAATTGATCGCAATTCGCGTTGTGGATGGGGTAGTGACGATATCGTATAGTGTATACGCCTTGCTATGTAGTCAACGAAATATTTTTTCGTCAACTGAGAACACGCAGTGCTTAGCAACACATATATGTAACACAAAATGTGTCATTGTTTGTCCAAGAAACATCGACGTGTCTTCTGCCTATTGTTCGACATTCTCAATATGGGTTGTAATACCAACGAAAGTTTAGAAAAATCAACTTCCAAGAATATTGTGTTACACTTAATCATCATTTGGATCAGCATCATTCAGATTGTCATTTAGTGACGACCATTTAGCAATGCGAAATACCGAAGTAAATGGTTCGATTGAACTGCAGCTTTATTAGAGTAACAAAAATAATAACACGTTACACACGTAACAAATTATTTAATCGACCAAGTCACTTGAGAATAAGACTAAGTAAAAGCATTTATAAGCTTAAACGTAATATTGTACTTTAACAAAAACTACAATAAATTGTAGAAAAATATGTCTTGAATAGGTATAACCTAACACTAGCACCACAACTTTCAAACCGTGATTTAATTAAATTTGCATTACAGTTACATTATATTGCTATTATATTATATTATATTATTATTATTCAATGCAATGATTCTAGATTGTGTTTGTAAACAATTAGCCTTTGTTTATCCAACTTGCTAATCCATACGCCAGACCCTGCTCTACATTTTAGATTCTTCGCAAAAAATGAGTGTAGCAGAGCATTTATCATGAGCTCCCGATCATGTAAACAGAACTGCGTGCTTCGAATGATAAAACACATGTCATGTGTTTGAATTTGCAAACTTGACCCCGATTTCTGAACTGTGGTAACCTTGACCTTAAGTGACTTATGATTTATGATGTAGTCAACAAGAGCTTGCAATTGCTCTATTTAATTGTGAACTAAAAGCAAGTTAAAATATTTTGACAAAATCAATACGAGTTGAGCTTCACATTCAGCAAAATTATAATTCTTATAATAACTTTCTGTACGCTGCTTCTTTAAGACTTGTAAAATTGCATTTTTCATTTCGAAAAGCCTTTTTTCAACAGGTAAAAACACTCCAAAACGTGTTTTTGACATATACAAACCCGAGATTGTGACGATTTGAAAAACTACTGGGCGGACAATGATTTATTGCTCCAAAATGAAGCATTGTAGCAGAAAATTGTTTTTGTTGATGTATAAATGAAAAGAAAATTTCAATCGTTAAAATGAAAAAAATCATTGGTTTCTTGTTATCATGTAGTCTTGTCATTTTTTGGATGTGATCTCAAAACGTAAGTCAAAGTTGAGTTTGTAAATTAGACGTAAACTATTTGATGAATTTGTTTTACACTACGATGGAAGATTTTTGACATCATTTTTTAGTTTTTACTGCTTTTTGTTGATTAAAGCTGCATGGATATATATGGGGTCTGTAAAATGTCAGAAAACCCTCTTGGAGTGTTACCTCTATCTTTTGTCGAAAATGATTGTCGAAATTTTACTAGTCGAAATAAAAACAGCCATTTTACTAGTCGCAAAGTAGTAGGCGAAACACTTCTTTTAGAAATTTATTAGTAGAAATATTTTTGAAGAATATCACAAATTTTAAATTTTATCAATAGTTAAACCGTAAGCTTTCAAATGTTAGTTTCAACATTTTACTGCTGCGAGTTTCATTGCTAAAAATTGAAATAGTATTTGTCTTTCCTTTTTTGCTTTTAGTTTAGGCACCCTTGATCCAATGTATGTTTGGTCAAACCCAGCAGGATTATTACTTGTAGAAGAGATTTATATATAATTTCTCGAGATTCCATGGATAAAATAGTGTCTGAATGCTACTAAGAACAAACGATACTACGAGATATCTTTTTGAAGTCAAAACGAATATTCCAATGTTCACAAAAAAATTCGACAAAATACTAAAACGACAAGTAAGCCATAACCAACCACATTCGGCAAATGGAAAATCGACTAGAATTTATTTTTCGACAAGTAGATTGCGACTACAGATTTTTGACAATACGTAACACTCTAAGGTTGTTTTTCTGACATTTTATCGGCACCCATATGTATATATGAACAAATCATATGCAAATTTAAAGATTATGCTTTGAAGATTTTCTGGCTGTCATTTATATAGATTGAAAACTTTGCCCGCAGCGCCCTGAGCGGTCCATGGGGTGATAAAATAGGGGTCAGTCCGTGCTGTTTTTTCAATAATACATTAATACTTTCCAAAAGATGAATTAATTTTCCATGCAATACGATATCTGTAATTTAAACACATGTAGCTGTGGTGTAAATGGGTTAGGTTTGTTACTTAAAGCTTGCGCAGTGTCACCTTTTTCTCTTATAATGGTGTCAGAAGTGCTGTTTTTAATGGATGCGGAAACTGTAATTCTGATGTCAATGGATTATATAGTAGTGCAAAATGAGGAGCGATGCCAATTGCACAGGAATAAAAAATCTGGCAGGAAGTCCATCGTTTCCACTCGAATTATTTGTTTGTAGCTTTTGCCAATTTGCGATTCAACTTCCGCAGGGATGACTTATGGGAAAATGAATACAAAAACAACTTTTCCACGCCATTTTCTGTCAAAATGTCTAAACGTAAAATCCTCGGACTAACTCAGCATTTTTAGTCCATTAAATGGTAAAAAGTGGTATGCGGTTATATATTTGTATGTTCATCGCAGAAGTTACTCCACTTTCTAAACAATCAAGAACCCTTTTTTGCTCATCCGTAAGCCCGAAGTCAAAGGTCTGTGATTGGAAGCATCTGTGTAATTGCTAAAACAAACAAAAATCCATTTGGTATCTTCTTTACGTTGAGTTTTGCTGTACGAAAAGTTCCGTATGGAAGAAAGAATGCATATATCTTTGCAAATGGGTGTGATATATTTCTCGAATCCTCTAATCGGGTTTAATTTCCAACAATGCAATTTCTACTTCTGTACAATTGAATCGTTTTCTTGAAGTTGATAACATGTTGAATATTGGAGTTGGATTCACTGTTGGCAACTTCTATGTAATGACACCAGCTAAGTGTGTTCGAAAAGGACTATTTTCATTTACATGCACTAGATGCTTTAATTAGTAATCAAATTGTCCTCCTTTACGGTATTGTCCTCAAAATCCATGCAAATGTAAACCTTGTGGACTATCTAAGAGCATTTTCAATAATAGTAAATTTAAAATCAGTGAAATCATTCGGAAAGGATGCAGGGAACACCTTTGTTATATTTTTCAATAATGAAGAGAAGCGTGATAACGTGCTTCCGTTAGTGTGTTAGAAAGAAATTGTTACAGTCCATTTTAATATCCATGAATTCGCACCTGCTGTAAAAACTGTCTATATAAAAGGACTACCTTTGCAGGGAGATGAGCAAGCCCATTACTGATTTAATGTCGCAATTCAGAATGATAAAAACCAAACCTGTTCAACTTTCTTTAAAGGACGTCCCAGAGTATTTCCAGTATGTACTTTTGCATACTTTTGTATTCCCTGAAGTTTGCAGTCGAAGGCAAGACTCGAAAGTGATAAAGTGTCTTGCCTACAGCAGCCAAGATGCTCATGAAGCTCTCATCAACTGAAAATCCTTTAATTGACCTAGTTGCCGCAGATGTTGACATGGAAAACGCAGAAAATGGAATGACAGGGGGGAAATCGGACTATATCCAAAGTTTCAGATGTAGAGTATATCGCCAATAATTAAGATTTTAGTCCTACAAATGAAGGAAAAACACCAAAACTAAGTCCGAAATCTAAACTAGTAGATTCTTTTTCTGCATGGGAACATCTTAAAATCGGGAATAATCAATTAACAAACGATAATTTGTTTCAATTTCTATTAGCTGGTGGTAAAAAGGTGTGGTTACTCCTATGGCACCAGAAGTTACTACTAACACGTCCATGCTTCGTGAACAGTTGGATGATCCTATTTGAAATGTAGCCAAAAGTGATGTAAAACTATTTAAGCTATATAAAAGAACTGTGTGACGCCATTCCCATTAGTTTTTCCTACAAACAATAACCTATGAATGCATAAAGGTTGAATATTTGTAGTGCCAAATTGACTTACTTAATAAAAGACGAAAGAGAGGAAAACGCGGTGATACAAAACTAAGGAATTAACATAGAAAGAAATTAATTCGTAAAGTTTATCGGTTACCCAATATTTTATCCACAAATGGATGTTATTTAAGTAAAGGCAAACTTGAAATGTTGCTATGCCTAAGTTTAGAGTTTGACGTCATCGCGATAACAGAAACATTTTTTAATGATCAAAGTGAGGTTGCCTTAAATAATTTTGAAGTGAATACATAGAATTAGTAAAAGAGGTGGCACGGCAATTTATGTACAAAGCAACTTACAATCAACCAGGTACAACAACTTTATCTATAACAACATCAATGAATATGAGATAAATTGTATCATAATTCAACCGACTTATCTACCCAGAACAGTTTCAGTTATAGCTATTGCATGTATCTATATACCTCCAAGCAGCACAGTCATGGCAACACAATTTAAGCTTTTTAAGAGCTTAACAAGTTTGTTCGAAAACGTCCACAACAAATACGTATCACCTGGTTTTATCATACTCGGCGACTTAGATGTTAATTGTTCACCTGTTAACCTAATGCAGATAGTGAATTTTCCAACATTTTTTATGAACAACCTGAATTCCAACAGCAAGTTGATCTTATATTTACAAACAAGATATTGGTACGAAAAAGCAACATGCTTACCAACCCTCAAAATGAGTTCAACCATTCATGTATGTGTAGAGTTAAAGGCAAAGAAAACCACCTAAATGCGAACCAAGAAAAAATAGTAAAGTAATGAATTTACAACAATGATAATTTGTCAGACTTCTCAAGTTTAATTAAGAAGTTCAATTTGAAGCCATTTTTGACTAATGGTGCATAAACTTTAAAGTTGGGCAATAAGTGGTGGAACGGTGCCTAAAATTGTTTGGAATGTTAAAATAATAGATGGCAAATCTGTTGGTTAAAACGAAATGATAAAAATGCTTGGCATTAAAATGAATATGTTTTACTCCAGTAGTTGGTCAAATAAATGTAAAAGAAAATGAGAATGAATATGTATAAAACTGGACTTGGTTTATCATTGAGCTTTGAGAGATTGATTTTTCTCTCTGAGCAGCAAAATGAGAAGTGGCTTGACATTTCAGAATGTTTCAGAAGTCCATCAACAAACTCCCAATAATTCAATCAATTATATTGGAACCAGAAAACTAATTTCGAAAGAAACTAATAATTCAGACCACCAAATTCCATAAACCACCCTTCCATTGTACTAAGGGAGGTGCGTGCATGTGGATTTACTTGAATCTTAATTTATAATTTATTTATTTGGGAAATGATGTATCTTACTCAATGCCATTACAGGTTATCAATACCGAAGATGATACAATTTACAAAAGAAATTTAAGCTAATTAGCACAAAACACAAAGAATCAAAAACGAATAACTATGCAAGAATGGGCGCTGTGGAAACAATAAGACAAAAGGAAATATATCATTACACATGATTTATATTTACGCCTTCATGTTTTGAGCGATATCGTCTTTCCCTACGTTGATAAGGCTTTTGAGACAAAAAATAAATCATGTGTAATGATATATTTCCTTTTGTCTTATTGTTTCCACAGCGCCCATAGTTTCTTGCATAGTTATTCATTTTTGATTCTTTGTGATTTGTGTTAATTAGCTTAAATTTCTTTCGTAAATTGTATCATCTTCGGTATTGATAACCTGTAATGGCATTGTGTAAGATACGTCATTTCCTAAATAAATAAATTATAAATTAAGATTCAAGTAAATCCAGATGCACGAACCTCCCTTACTACAATGGAAGGTTTACAGTTATTCACTGATCATCTCACAATTTCACCACGAAACTAATAATTCAGACCACCAAATTCCATAAAGCACACCTCCGATGAAATGATTGAAATGCAAACAATCATAATATAACAAATTCTGGTGGAAAATAGCGTGGAGATAAGTTGTGAATTTAGAGCGCGGAGAAATGTAATGCGGACTTAAAATGTTTAAAAGATCACGTTGTTAAGACTCCTCAGGTGGTGAATTGTAAACATCTCCCCAGAGAGCTATCGAAATATGTCAAAGTTGTCTTCCCCGGGTCAGTATAATATAGTGGAAATGCTTACAGTCGACCGTTGCTACAGTCGAATTTTTAGTCGAACTGGTTAATTAGTCGCCCAAAAATTCAGTCCAAATTGATTAGTGAACGAACTTTTTTGTCGAATGAAGATTTAATGTGTCAACGTCACGAATGGATATTATTTATAAAATTGCATTCATTTAGGCAAAGTCTTATAAACTAATACTGAAGTCATTCAAAGCGAGTAGGATTGTAGTACTATTTTCAATGTTGTACGGCGATTTAACTGAACATTAGTTTGGAGCTGATGTTCTGTTTTAATTAACATGTTCAGTCGTCTTGGCTAATTACGGCAGCATAGAAAAATAACTTCGCTGATGATTGTAAATTCAAATGTTATTGGTAATTCTGTGTAAAGATTGAATGCTTTCAATAAGCACCAAATACAAGTACAGAGCATTATCTACTAACACACATAGGTTGAATTTCCTGCCGATGATAGGGAAATCAAAAACATGAGTAGCAAGAATATATTTTGTTTTAATAGGCGTAGTTGTTATTAATCGGTACAATGCTATGCTCTAGATATTTTCAAGCAAGGAATTATGGCAATTATAAAACGTGTTCGAGACACTAGGGCTTCGAAAATATTGAATTGAAGATCTAGTGAATTAGTACGTAACGAAGTTCCATGAGACTTACGTACAGCGTTGTTATTGTAAAGCTGACCTATGATGTGTATCTTCTATTTAACAACTTTAGATAAATCTGCCTATTACTGAACACGTTGGATTAAATTTTCAAAAAAATGTACACTTTCTAGTCTTCACGCAGTCGATTAATTATGCATTCGACTAAATTCGACTAATTTTACAGGGTTAACTAAAAACGAGTCGACTAAAAAAATCGACAATATATTTTCGACACTGTATAATGTGGTTTGAATACATTTCCACTATATTGTGGTTTGAAAACATTTCCACTATATTGTGGCCTCCTGTCTTCCCCTGTCCTCTCCTGTCTTGTCCTGTACAGTACAGCATTTTCTGCTTGCGCTGCGCTCTCTGCTCATCATATTAATGCTTTCGTTTTAAGGGTCGTTCGTTCTGTGTTACGTTTTGTCTTAAGGTAGTTAAGGTGGTTTCTGATTGATTGTATTCTTGTATTGAAGAAACAGTTTTACCAGAGTGATAGTTTGATACGCTTTATGCAGTTTCCTATTCATCATATGGTGCTGATAATAACGACTTTCCATTTTCCCTTATTTGGCTGCGCACTAAAGGTGCATGTACATTTTTAATCAGTAGTACTTAGAGCGTATTTTAAATGTGCAATCGAAATTTATCGTTCGAAGTCAGCCCTAAAGTCACAAGTCGTGTCAATTATTAATAATATTAAATTGATAAAATGATTTGGTTATCAGAAATGTAATGGTCGATCGACTTCGCTCGGTTCCATTTGTTTCAGCTATGTTTTTACTGTCGCTAATGTATTACAACTTCTTTTGATATTTTTATGGCATGTATGATATAATGTGGCAACGTAAAAGATAATGACAAGATTAGACGCCGACGTAAATTGGAACAAATGACTTTATAAGTTTTAACGTTTAAACTTGGAATATGTTTACAAATAATTCATGGAAAATAAATAAATAATATTTTTATCACTCAGTTTACAACTTGATAAATTCTTTATTTATTAATCCATTTTACAGTTTACCATTATAAATTATCATTTGAATTATCGTAGTTCCACAACATAATTCGCCCAGGGTTTTATTTATTTTTTACACATTTAAAAGTTTTCACACATTAAGTTAACATTTAATACACTGTATTATCTTAATGTAGTATTTATTTGCCTTAAAATTATCTATCCTAAAGGATTACCGTTGAATTCTGGTTACTGGCAAGGTCATTAGCTACACGCATTTCGTATTTAAACTTTTACCACTACAAACTATGTATATGATACAGTATCCAAGAACGTTAGAGCGTTCTGCACACTCTTTCATCAATAAATATAACGTTGAGCTAAATTGATCGGTGATTTATAAAATTGATGTTAGAACAATTTATATCTTATGAAAACTCGGCTTCATGTGAAAAACCCAGGAAAAATACTTACAAAATTTTAACAAAAAAAACTGCCTTAAAATAGCTTTAAAAGTTAGTGTAGCAATTTTATGTTCTCGGTGAAGTTCTGACTCTACCACATTGATAGCAAGTCAAGTCTCTGCAAACACTATAAAACTGCCCTAGCTTACCCCGGTTTCTTGAGACATCCTTTTGTTCTAACAGTTTTCGATGAGTACATAACGGAAGAATTCTTGATTAAAATTGAGCTGTTCCTTTTGTGTGATTTTGTGCACTACGTCATAATTTACCCCTGATAAAATAAAGTAACCCTACGCTAACCTCATTTTATGTTTAGGTGTTTTAAGTTATAAGCATTGCCACGAAACTAAACTATCACTACTGAAAATCACTATTCGCCTAAAATTGTAAGAGTTCAATTTTTTAACTTATTTATAAGCTTTGAATAACAGATTCAAAAGTCCTTCCGATAGCTTGATGGAGATGTAAAAACAACAAAAGAGTAGACTAATCATGAATATATATGCATATATTTTATTAGCGGTTTACAAGTATGAAAATTGTGTGGAATAACCAAATGTGATTATAAGTCAACTAATATGATAATATTACGACGTAATACGCATTGAAATTTAATTTTGAAGTTACAGGTTAGATTTTGGTAAGTTAGCATATGCATATTTAAAGACAACCGTGCACATTACCGCCGTAGGCGATATATAAAAGCATGAAGTAAATGTTATTTTTACAGAAAAATGTCTTCATAATCGTAATCTATGATAAAAACTGTCCTAGGATATGTATTTTGTTTTGCTCTAGGCTGCTCACACTTTACTTGTGTTCCTTTTAAGACCTATGCGAATCTTTTATACCGATCTGTAGTAAACACCCAGCTTTGAAAACTAGACTCTACTAGACTAAGGGGCACCACGCCACACGCTTTTTGTACCTAGTTTGGGAAAATGCTGGTGGGTAATATGATAAGCGTATTTTACCACGTGCAGCTTTTAGTACGCACTTTTTTGCAGTGGTATCAAGTTTCTTCAAGTTCTTCACGATAGAATTTAATTTCCGCAATTTCTGTTGCAAAAATTTGACCTTGAACTCATGGCACCAATTTTTTTCCACTAACTCATTAAAGGGTTTTCCTGAAAGGACGGCCTGACGTAGTTGAAACATAGTCAGTTTTTCCTTGTACTCGTTGAAAAGTACTTGACCCCGGATATAATTGATGGTTTGAGCCACCTTTTCGGCATAGATTTGCCTTTGAGATATTGTAAATCTTAACATAAGACCTTCCAACCGAAAAACCTGAGTACAAGTTCTTGTTTTCTTCAAGCCATCAAACTTCCGTTTCATTACGCGAAACTGATACTTTGCTCGACTGCGCAGCAATTCTTTTCGCAAATTTTCAACCTCTTCTTTCTTAGCCTTTGAATAAGTGTCAAACGAATACCTATTATCATCCCTTGCAGCGGTTTCAGCGACAATGTCTTTAATTTTTTTCAACAGTTCATTTCTGTGTGAAATATAGGTGTTTTTACCGCACTGGAGCGAACGGTACATCTCTCCATTCATATTGAACATAATTACGTTCAGACTTTTTAATTTGCGGCCTAAACCTTCTACTGCAGATTCATGTAGCTCAACATGATTATTTAACTCATTCCATTTCTGTTGGACATTCCGATCCACATTGCCGTCCGTGTCCGAATTCATGAACTCATTTTGAAACGACACCAAATCATTTTCTGCCGCTTCGAACTTCTTCCATGATGCAAGAAAACGTTTCTTCAAATCTTTTGTTGATTCCTGGTCAACTTCCTTACCATTTTGTGCAACACTGCCAACAGAATGTTTGTAGTCAGAAGATGTTGAACCTGAAACCTGGCCTTCCATTTTATTTGATGTTGTACAGGTCTTTTGGGTCTCCTGAAAACCCAGTTGGAGTTTTAGACATTCGTAAGAGTTGGAGCCCGATAACCATACACAAGATTTGGAGAGGCTGATCAGACCTGGCAATGTGTTTGGCTTTTGAATAACTGAAATTTTGATACAAATAAATAAAGCAACTTAGTTTAAAGGAAATAATATTACTGGAGGTACTGCTTGGATGTTAATATTTTGACCCCAAAATTATTTAATATACCACCTAAAATGAACGAAACCACATGCAGAGTATCTTATACGGTATACTTTTTATCTGCCCTAACGATCCAGAAAAATCAATATCTAACACGACTTAATAACATGCACTGCTTAAGGGGGCCACTTCAGTTGTCGTCGTATTAAAAAGTGACTTAATTTATTAGCGCCATGCATGCATTTTTGAAAATGTCAAATAAACTGTGCTCAATAAGCTGGCACCTTCAGTTTTAATTAAAGATGTCTCTGAGTCAAGGAATTTCGGTTGTTAACGAATGATCTAGAACCTTAAATTCCTTGATTCACAGACATTTTTTAAAATAAAATTGAAGCTACGAGCTTATATAGCACAGTTTAATGGACATTTAAGCGATAAGATATTTTCAAATGAGTTAATTTGTGAGCGCCTTGAATAATTTTCTGAAAATGTCTCATCGCGTAAATGTCCACTTAACTGAGCTCTATAAGCTAGTACCTTCAGTTCTCTTCAAAGATGTCTATGTGTCAAGGAATTTCAGATTCTAGATCATTTGTTAAAAACCAAAATTCCTTGACAAATAGACATCCTTAAATAAAATTGAAGGTACCAGCTTATAGAGCACAAATTATTTGACATTTAATTTGAATTCGGCATTTTCGAAAAATCATTCATAGCACTTCATATTAAGTTTTTGTAAAAAAAACTGCCATGCCAACTGAAAAATCCTGGGGCACATGGAAATGCTATCGTGGTGCGTTAAGATTTCCAAGTCCTTTTCAGTGAAATTCCTTCCAACTTTATTTGACGACAAAATGAGATCTTCCAATGCGCACTTTATTTAGGTGTTAGTTCAGCAGCTTTCTTCAGCCGAGCAGTGAAATTTGTTGCTTTTTGGGGAGAGAAATTGTCAACAGAGGGAGGCTGACTTCCTGAG
Source organism: Entomobrya nicoleti (assembly GCA_034695465.1). Taxonomy (NCBI): domain Eukaryota; kingdom Metazoa; phylum Arthropoda; class Collembola; order Entomobryomorpha; family Entomobryidae; genus Entomobrya; species Entomobrya nicoleti. The sequence continues at coordinate 3,203 of JAQFZG010002837.1, read as the reverse complement.
GCTACATCAGCTGACTTAGAACACTCAAGTAAAGCGCGCTTTAAAGGCACTTTAGTCGCTCTAAATCTTTCGGGCAGGTAAATTGTAAACCTTGTTAGTGATTTGAAAGTAAAAATTTAAGGGCGTAAGTTTTTTATTCGCAAGAGACATAACTTATGGATTTTTATTGGAGGCTTGTAGTTGGTCGAATGGATTTGAGTATGGGGTTTGGCCGTACAAATTTGTAATCAAAAATGCTGGCGTATTTGTATAATATTTTATGAACAAAAATGTATGTCATATTTGTACCCATATTCAAAAGTCGTAGGATTTGTTTGCACCATTTTATTGTACAGTTGGCCTCCAAATTAGTTCTATTGAAGTCCCTAATAATAAATTGAACGCATTCGTGTGCCCCCTAAATTTATCGTTTAAAAATTCTAGCTTGGCTATAGTTATGTTTCACACACTGTACCATCCGAAAGCTTACTTTGTGTACGTATTCGGATGCATTATATGATAACTGCTTGCATGAGTTGCAAAAAGACGGTGAAGAAAATCAGACCGCGGCAAAGTTTTCAAACGGCAGACTACGATTCAAATTTCAGTGATGATTGATTTATTATTACTGGAAGAATTTTAAATTGTAAAGATATTAAAATAAGAGAAGACAATTTGGAGCGTGATTGGAAATTTAAAGGCAAACGTTTGGAAAAAAGTTGCGAGAATTTGGACTATTATTGTACACATGGAATAAAATGTCAATCGAATTTGGTAAAACTAATGGCTTGGATCTGTCAATTATGTAATGACACAGCAACAGATATTGCTTGTATGTGCAGTAATGGAGGCTACATCACTGATTCAGCGGATCGAAAAAATTATTATCTCGAAAGGTTTTCAAAAGTGAGCCAACTTTTAAGACTATGTGGAAAGCAAGGGACAAAATATTTTATTGTGAATCTGAATATTCTCTAAATTTTCTTTGCTTATGTGCTGATTTAAAAAAAATAAGTATGTTTTCATACGATTAGCCAAGCTATAATGCTAGATAAGTCAGTTTTACCTTACCAGGCTACTACTGGAGGATTAGGAATGAAACGTGGACCAGGTCGTCCAGAAAACTTCCTTAGCATAAAGTCAATAGGCCTACTTGTTTGTAAAATATTGTAAACTCTGATAAGAAACTATTTTATAGCAATAAATAATTAGGGAGCTAACAAATGCAGGCGATCAATTTTTCGGGAATTTGTTTGGGATTGAAGGGCGCAAACCCATACTTTTAGACGCGTGAGAACCAGTTTCCCTATTCAAAATATGTTAACTTCAATGTTAGAGTATCAATCGAGTGGTATGTTCAATTACCTTCATTGTCCAAGTCAATGGTTGCATTGATCTGACACCTTTCCAAAAACTCCGTTGGTTTTAATTCCGATTTCTCAGCATCGGCATCTACAATGGAAACTTGGAAGTGAAAAAACAAATTGTTAGTTTTACTTGTTGTTCTATGTATGATTGCCTCACATCCAGCTATGTAAGGCTCCTCCAATAAAGACCACTCGTGTTAAAATATATTTTATAAAGTACTCCAGTTTGAAGATGTAAGTTTGATATCCGTAAAAACTACAAACAATTAGCTATCAAATTATGTCGGCCGAAAAGAATAAAAGCCACAGAAAATGTTTCAAAACTTACGTTATTCCTAATATCAAAATAATGTTGTGCTTTCTAGTTTAATTTAGGACGACATGACAATATTCTAATGCAAACTTAAAAATGGTATATGTAAAAAAGTATAACTAAAGCTTCAAAAATGGATAATCCGATTGCTGAAATCAGTTACTGTGTGATCCTAAGGTAACTTTACTCGCGAGAAATTAAGGAGCTCAAAACAATTCAGCTCAAGGATTTTTTTGGCCAAGTGGCTACATGGCATCAAGTTGTAATTATGTAAAAACCTGTTACACTAAATTAAGGCTGAGAAGTTCAGCTCCTCAAGAGAGTTACCAAAAGCTTTATGGATAATGCTTAGTAAGTGTAAAACATTTTCAAGAACCGCCAAAATTCGAAAGATTTCGAGGAACAGAACGTAGGTTTTAAAAATTGGGAATCGATAAAAAACTTCACTAAGGAGAAACTCTTCTGCAACATACATTCAAAAATGATTTACAGATGAGATCCATAGTTTTTTCCGATATCACAACTTGATCCAAGGATTTTCGATTTAGTAGAAAAATCATTGGTAATTGAGGTGCCTTTTTTGGACGAGGCTTATAATTTGTTGATTTTTAATTAATTAATTTAATTTTGGCATTAATGATAGACGATACACAGTTTCTGAAGTGAGGCGAAATTCTAGCTTCATGCTATAGAAGGATGACACGGACAATCGATTCTCATTTTTTTTGTCGTATACTATATATTGATATGTATATATTTATACAAATTTACATTTCTACGGGTATTCAGTGACCAAAAGTTACATAATATTTTGGATTTGGACATTTTGTATTCGAATTTTCAATTACCTTGAGTGCTATCCATTTTTCTGCTTGCTGCTTGTTATCAGATACGCTTTGTCAAGTGTGACGCGTTTCCTCCAAATTTTGAGTCACTGCTTCTCAGTGAAACTTAAATTGACCAAAGAACTCACAGGAACTAAAAATTTAAGATAAAATTTCAAGGTAATCGTACTTTACACGTAAATTCTCAGCTCAGCTCAAATAGCTCACAAGAAATTTATTTTCAAATTAAATTAACCTTTTTTATGCAAGTAACCAAAGCTAGAGTCAAGTGTTTTTTCCGTACAACCTTCAAGTCACAAAATTGAATTGGTAGTGAACTGGTGAGCACAAATAACTAACAAGCTTACATCCCACTTCCAATACGTTAAATTGATCGCAATGGTGTTCGGGTTGTGGATAGGGTAGTGACTGTATCGTTTAGTGTATATGCGTTGTTTTGTTGTCGACGGAATATTTGTTATTCAACTGCGAGCACGCAGAGTGCTTAGCAACACATACAGCATGAAAATTGACGCTGTTTGCAACGTTTTGGCCACGTAACATGGACGTGTCTTTTACCTATTGTTCGAAATTGTCAATATGGGTTGCTATACCAACGAAGAGTTAAAACGGTAACCGGCCATTAGCACCCCTTCCACTTAGCACCCCCAGATCCTTTAGCACCCCTAACCAGTTAGCACCCCCACCACTTAGCACCCC
>JAQFZG010002836.1:0-15236 GCA_034695465.1 Entomobrya nicoleti | reverse complement strand
AGGTAAATATGATGTGAACTTACATAATTCAGGTATCCAAAATCCATCTATTTGATATTTTACTTTCATACTTTTTCACTTCACCAACAGTCTACTCAATTGAAGTTAAAATAGATAAAATATTGCACTTGACACTCTTAAGGAAAACTGCAACTATTTAACTATACAAGGACAAGATACGCATGGATATAATATACTTTTTGAATGTAAAAATTATTTGGTTTTACAGAGATTTTTTCAGTTAGCACAAACCATGTATGGATTATGGATCTCATGTTTTTCGTACAAACTCTAAAAACCCACAGTCACTTCCACGTCTCCAGGAAATCATATGTAAAGCATTTCCCATTATATCGGTCTTTAATCCTCCGTAAAGGAAAGTTGAACTCACAAACAAACACATGACACTAACACTAGGACAGCTTTAGAACTGTCATGTTGTTTGGAAGTTGGGGAAGTGACTGAATGGAGAAAGCCGTTTCATATGGAAGAAATGCAATGGCGAGTCGTAGGGTGAAAATAAAGAATTTTCCTTGCAAAGCTATACACTGAATGTGCTTTTGCATCAAAAACACCCATTATTCCAATCCACAGTAAAAACGCATGCAAAATCCTCTACCTGTCCATCTAAACATGCTTTCCTTCTTGAACAACCACACAGGATACCATAAATGAACAGCAGCAGTCAGTCAGGTTTCTACGTTCGCATGTGTGCAGGTAATCATTATGTTCCCAATCCCAATGCTTTCTATTTTGTTGGACCAAACTGACTCGGTTAGAACAAACAGAGGAACAACAAACGTTGGATTTTCTCCGTAGTATAAGGCGTCATCATTCATGATGATGACATGTTTCAAGTTGTGGAAAGGTATATGACTTTCATTATATGTACATACATGGAAAGGTAATCGTTTCTTCGTTGCTTGTACATTGTAAGTATTACGGTTGAGGTGCTGACTTTTGTTCGATCATACATTTTTTCTTTCATTTTTTTACACATGCATGTATGAAAAATACCTGGAAATAGTATGAAAAAAAAAGTTTCTATGAGTGGAGTTATGCCTAGCTATTATATCTACCAGTTAAGTTTTTCACAATTAATGGTTACTAGAAATATACATTTTACTGATATTATACAACCATTATTGCTTGTGAAAGCTATTTAGAGACTGGTATATGGTTAGCCAAGCAAACCTGATCAATGTGCCTTTCCCTTTGTGAAAAAATGGAGTTGGTTCAAAAAGTCTCCCGATTCCCCATTTTAATAAGTTTTAAACCTAACCAGAAAAAACTGATAGCTATACTTGAAATTATGCGCTTACCTGAACGTTTCCTGTCCACCGTTATTGTTAAGCTGTGCGCACACAACATGCTTTTTAGTTGTGCATGAATATTAGTGAGTAGATTTAATAAATGTAAAATACCAGTGTACAGCGAGAATTTTTTTTTGATTAAAATAATTTATTTTTATATTAACGTATGATTTTTATTTCACTTTCACCGGACAATATAATAGCACAATAACGATATATTATTCATAAATCTCAAACTCAAACAAAAAACCGCATATTGTTCTTAATACCTAAACTTTGTTTTGAACTTCATAATAAATATGTATTAGTAGATAAAATGGAAAATTCATAAGCTATTTCGGCGGTGTCATTTGTCTAACTATAATTTAACTTAAGTGAATATATGGAATACAACTGAGAAAATATGATAACTTTCTTACATCAATCTACTAATTTGAACTATTTTTTTTAGCACCATCTCCCACATAAAATATTCCACTACTCTACAAACAACAATTATACATAATACTTGGAGTTGGAAACAAGGAAAAATATCACTAATAGATTATCTGGAAACAATTTTTTTGTACGAACCTTTTCTCTCTTTCGGTAGAAATAGCACAAATATTAATATAAGCAATAAGTACATGAATTCTTTCTACAATAAGTACTATTAAACCAGGTAAGATAACATTTTAACGTCAGACAAAGACCCAAACAAAGTACCATCAAACTACCTCACACGGAAAATCTTGCCCATTAACCATACAATTAGATAACACCGGACCAAACAAATCCCAAAAATTTCAGTCTTAAATTTACAATCCTTATAACAAATCAAAACAAAAGACAAATAGACGCAAATAAATTATGCATACATACATACATAGCACCAGTGTCGGTGAAATAATTACTTAGGACGAATTATTAAAGCTGGAAAATTATTGAGTCAGACGGACTTCAGGATTAACCTGTGTCGCATATTAATCAACAACAAAAAGAATAAATACACAGGATGAATGTTTTTAACATTTCGTGTTGAAGGGAAAATAAATATTTGGCATTTAAAACAAATAGCGTGCTCTTTTCGTGTCAGGCAGATCTTCAGATTCTCTTTTTTCTCTTGAAAAGGTAAAATAAAGCGATTAATACTAATGTCTTCCAGTTAAATGAGAATGGACTCTATTTGTTGAGGGACTGGATGGAGGTGTGTGCGTCTTGGACTTTAGACCGCCACCCAATTTGACAGATAGTCGTTTGGGTGGAACTGGGGGAGTGGATGACTGCGAAACGGAAGGAGATTCACCGCTGCTGTTAGACCTCACAGGCCGAGCTTTTTGCAGAACATTTTGGCACAACATTAAAAGAGTGAAAGACGACGGTTAATTTTGTTGTTAGAATATTCAGGAATTTCAGGTCAGGATGAATATCACAAGACAAGGGCACAGGAAAACAACCAACATTCAACATGTAATAAAACAAATAAACACAAAAAAGACAAATTAGACAAGGACAACTGCTGAGACATCACGATTACATGGAAAAGGAATACACATCTATAAATATTATTTTCCAAAGAGATCCAGAGATCCGCATGCACGGAAGGAAGTCAGTCTTGATGCATATCACATTTTTGAAGATTACTTTTTAGGCACAATGCTAAATCTTTTTGGAAATAATCGCCTTTTTTCTGGAATATAATTGGAAAACAACAGTATTTAAGTTGAAAAAGAGAAATAAATGCTAGGCTAACTTCTGAAAAAAAATGATAAAAATACTAAAATAATGTTGACCTTATTTAGTACTGCTCTAAATAAAGATTAGACTAATATTAAAATCATGCTTTCATTTACATTAAACAAAAATAAGATGTTACATATACATTAATTTAGGATAGTTTATATTAATCAAAATGTTAACACCACCTGTGGGGTTATTTATAAATAAACTAAATGCTTTTAATAACATTAAAATTATAGTTTTTGCTCGATTCCAGATGCTTACCCGGAGGAGAAAATGTGGCATCATGGAATGGAATCTTGTTCCGAAGTGGAACCACTGATGGTACAGATGACTCTAGGTGTAAAGCAGTAGATAACTGATGGGATTGTGCTGAGTTAGCAGTCACAGTTGATGCAGTTGTTCTGGTGGATGAAGTGAAGCTTGTGCCTAAAGAATCGAAATAAAATATTTAGCAAAAGAAATTTATCGAGTTCCTTGTTACTGGAATGACAACTTTTACGTTACCTGAAGCTCGGTTATTATGTCCTGTCTGAAAGGACGGAATTGGAAGCACAGGAGAAAACACGTTTGCAGTAAAACTTTCAAACGTGGATTTAGATTTGTGATTTTTTATGATAGTTGACAGAGATTTCCCCCTCTCTTCAAAACTGTAAAAAAAATCATTACCGTTATTAATCACATGACTCGTGAAATGACTCGAGAATTTAATATTTATGTATAATTGACAAAAAGTAAACCACGTACTGGTGTTCGAAATACTGCAGAGATGATCTTCTCGCTCGCGATGCATTTATTGCAGTTGCACGAACTAGCACAGCTAATATATCCTTTTCAACAACAGCCTCGTTGTACAAAGGTCCAAAGTAAGGCACCTATTTTATACGTTAGGAAATTATTTTAAATTCTCTGAAATTATGCATAGTTTATTTAATATTATATTACACATGAGAAGTATAGCTTACTTCTGGTTTTCTTGATATTTGAACTCTGAATAGACCGAATTGTAGGGGGTAAATAACAATCAGAACATCGCAAAATTCTGTTGGGATGATATCTCTCCTATAATCTCTACCATGTTCCGACCACACAATATGGACTTCATCGTTTCCTAAATGTCTTGTCTGAAAACAAATTTAAGTGTAGAACACAATTCCTCTTGTACTTCGAGAAACTCAGTTTCCGTTGTTCAAACAGTTATACAAAACTTACCTTTTGCAGAAGGCTTTCTTCGGAATTTGATGGCATTCGAGTGGCTACGTGGAAAATGGCTTCGGTGAATGAAGTTGCATAATAAGGTGCAGTTTCACCCGAACTTTTGTTTCTCTGTAGTCCACCCATAAATCCAGCATGGCTTTCCAGTTCAACCTCCCATCCCAAACCTTTAAAATATGAAGATATTTTATATTTTTCTGCTCTATTGCAACTGAAAAAATTGCAGCCACATCTATTGAACACTCAAATATTTATTTACCTGCGACAAAATCTTCGTATGATTCACTCCCTCCAGTGTTTGATAATATAGAGCTTTTATCCTCTTGGCCTTCCGCGACATATATCACCGCTATCTTGTGGGTTTCCCGACATTTCTACAAATAACACAATGTTGTGGGATCGCATTAAAAATTATCTTAGTAAATTGTAAACAATTTAGGAATTCAACAACACTAACCTGATTATCAAGATGTTTCAACTCTCGTAATAATTTGTCATCTTTCTGAAGTAAATCTACAGACGAACGTTTTTCCCAACCAGTAAGCCCCAAGTGACTAAACAGGCGCCGACTTAACATAAAACTAGACCCGCACATAATACTTTTAGTTGAGGCAGCTAAAGACGAGAGATTTTCTTCATGTTCACTGGTACCATCGAGTTCTGATTCAGCGTCCAATGACACTGGCATAGCTCTCATTCTGAAATTGAACGTTATTAAACAAATTTCATTTTTGTGCGAAAGATTAAACTTTCGCTTGTGTACGAATTCTTACGTTGAGTCACAGTCAAATTTCATCAAGAATTCCATTTCCATGTTTCTTTGATTAACAACTGCGGCAACAACATCATCTTCCGAATCTTGAGTTAAAGATGGAGGTGGATCCCAAGGAGAAGTCAGAGATTCACCAACTCTAAGCAAACATTCAGGACTTGTGTGTCCAATGTATTGGAGAAGCTGAAAATCGAGCAATAAGCGTTTTCAAGTACCATTCTTTGTTTATAATTTTTAATTAATCGTAGTTACATACATCATCCAAATTATCTAGATCGTCAGCAGAATTTTCACAAGTTGGAAGTAACCCAGTAGGTCTCCTTCTTAGGGTTAGTCGAGGTCCCATTTGAGGAAGAAAAGTTCCTGTCATCCCAGAAAATAAATCGTCCGGCTGCTGTGAAAACGATGCCATAACCGGAATTTCTTCGTCTACAGAGCAAAAAGAGTTTCTCAGACTAAGTTCATACTTTGGCATTTGACGTGACATGAGCATAATATTTGTTTTACCTTGAGACGATGGTGAGTAGAGATGAGCAGCATCCCAGGATGCTTTTCCACTCAAGTCTCTTAAAATTATTCTAACTAATGTCGGCGACGTAGCAAAACCTGAGGTGATGTTTCCACCGAGTCCATCTTGTGCTGGTAACTCAACAATTGACAACAGTGTATTGTTATTCAGTGCAAATAGCTGCAAAAATTAGAAGTTATTTATTATCATCACGGTTAAATTATATCAGCGCACATATGGATTCCACAACATCAATTCTAAGCTCACCTGAAGATTTGGTAACGAAAACACGTATGAATTTAGTTCGTCTAACTCAGACGTAAGACCAGGTAAATCATCATTTTCAGATACAATAGATCCACATCGTGCAGCTCCACTTGACATTGGAAAGTGACCGATTTGTGTAAGCAAGTGCAAAAGCAGCTAAGTAAAAAATCAATATTATCAGTAATTATTTCAAATAAAATACTAATACTAATAGCAAGTAAAAACAAGATAGTGTACCGATCGTGCAGCAAGTCGAACTGTTTCGATGTCTTGAGAAGAATTTGTACTTTCAGAACGGACGAACACACTTTCTTTTCCTAAGCTCCTAAAATTTGGGTCAATATTCTGGAAGAACAAATTAAATCATGTTGATTTTCCAATACGATGGCACGGTTTAAATTAAGCATGTAACTTCAAGCTCAAGTCATACCTGTAAGTCGTCGAAAGGAATGCTTGGGTCGAAGTCCTCTAAACTGGTTAAATTAGCTATATTGTTCTCCCCAGGAGATTGATAACCTATTGACACCATATGCAGAACTTCAAATATTGAGGTTAACAACGAGGATTTCCCTTGATCATATGAACAAGTCAATGATTCAACTGGTAACCGCATGCACCATTCTCCAAGGGTTAACATTAAGGAAATCAAAAGACGCTTTTCAGTTTCAACCGGCTTCCCCGACGTCCAGCCAGAATTTTTCAATGGAAGGGCTTGCTGAAGGCTCCACTTAAGCCCAAGGATGATTTTTGGTATTAAATATGGAAAGAAATTTGAGATTTCGTAAGCAAAATCAGCCAATAATAGAAGTAGATCGGATGCCACGAGAGCAATACTTCGGTTTGCCACCTGCAAAGGCCATAAAAAATTATCGTAAGAAACTTATAAATTCTTAGAAGATAAGATAAGGAGTACATGAGCCACATGTTAACAGCTTCTACATAGCAATTTGTTTAATTACCCGTATGGATGCCAAAAGGAGCGAAAATACAATGGAAACTCTGCTGTTCAGGTCAGCTTCATCTTTCTGATTTTGAGGCATTCCAAAATTTCTAAGATCTGTTAACTCCTTGCAAATGAAAATGGTCAACGATTGCAAGCAAATCGCCCTTGCGTTTGAAGTTTGCTCCACATTGGAGAAATGTATAAGGCACGTTAAAGCCACATCCTTAACAGACTGTGGAGGCTGGATTAACTGAAACGTTGGAGAGTTTGGTTTCAAAATCTGGAAGCTTTTGCAAACTTCTGATATGGAAAGTACAGTTCCTAAAATTGTGGCAGCCTCCATCCTAGGTGCTTTCTTGAGATCATCTGTGGTAAGAACGGAATGTGCAGATTGACAAAAGTCCAACAGCATAACAGAAAATCCAGGTAGCATTTTTGATACAAATTTGCATCCACATCTTTTCACTATTTCATTTATGACTTCCTATAAACAAACGTTGCGAATTTAACTTGGATTGCATTTTAGTATTTGTAAAGCCTAATATTTCTGTTACTTAAAACTTACCTGCTGATTTGATATTACAATTTTGTGGAGGCAACCATAAAATTTACTCAAGTATTCTTGAGTGAATGGAATGTCTTGATTATTCATCGTAATATCACATAACAGTGCAGTCGCAAAAATTTTCCCTCTATAAAATTCATCCGAAAGCTCAAGAGCCTATTGAACGATAACACAAACCACATTTAAACTTGGACACGGTATACAAAAAAGCAATGCATTTAAACTTTTAAAGTAAGCCTACCTGAAAGCACCACGGCGAAAATAAGGGTAAAGGTGGACAAAGCTCGGGTGGTTTTGGCGTATTTAAATTGTCCAAACTTATCCCCTGATTTTGTCGTATCTATAAATGAATGAAGACAATGTTAGCGACGATTCATTCAAAAATGTTTTCGATACGTAAAACAAATTTTAAAAGTTGAAATTACCTTCAGTAAAGTAGTCCAAATATCAGTGAGGACTTGGAAGAAATGAGCATGTGTCTTTGGGTTTGAAAAGTCATTCACATTTCCCAAAATTCCTAGCATCCTTCTCCAAAGAATAGCAGCAACACTTGGTAGCCAACCTTTCACCGTACCTCCAGCTATTACTCCTTTTGCTTCGGTTGATTTAGAAGCGACTTCCATGTTGCAATCTATTTAATTATTTAATGTTATAAATATTATTCCTGCTTTGTACGCGGACGATTAGTAGGTTTTCGAAAAGATATCTGGATTTCTTACCTAAACTGTTGTTGTCTCCGTCAATATGAATTGTTGACGTGTTTTCTAAACTTGTATTGGATGATGAAACCTCTGCCCAATCCGGTAATCCAGTTTGACTGAAGTTACCAAAATGGGAAATGAATTTACGAATGGAATCCGCAGAGCGAGACCTCTTCCTTAACCTATTTTCAGGAACAAGGTAATGGTCACTTATCTCTTCAGATGGTCTGGATACAATGCCTGGATGATTCTCTTTATTGTGATGTTGGCCTTTGCTCTTTCCCGTATTCTTAAGAACTGATAATAAGTTGCCTTCACTCATACTTCTGCGTAAAACAAGCTTTTTGGTTGGATGCGAGGTGATGGGAGAGAAAATCATTGATTTTCTATCTGATGAAGAAGCCCCAGAGCTCAAATTTCTGGTTCTTTGAAGTCCTGAGTTAGCTGTTTTAAAATCAAAGAGTCAAAGCTGTAATCAATTACCAACTAACATTATTCTAAATAGCACAGTACAAGTAAGACACACTTACGTAACGCTCCTTCCGTAATGCGTTTTACCACTGCTTCTTTGGTACTAGCCGAAGGTTGACTGCCACTACCACCTCCACGTCGTTTTTTAGACTTTTGTTCCGTAAGTCGATCAAGTGGTAGATTAGCCAGGTCCAGGTTGTAAACATGTCTTGAAAGTACTCTGGTTAAAGTCTCCATTGTTTTCTATAAAATTTATATAATGTTTTAAAGAACGGTACAAAGCGCATAATTTTTGAAGTACTAACCAACTATTCAAATACTCGTGATCAATAACTTACCGACCATTCAGTAATTAATTCGTCACAGAATGTTAGCTGGCAAAGTACTCCTGTTAGTTGATCCCACAATTCGATTGAAATAGGCACATTCAAACTGGCCTTAACCCAGCTAACGATTAAAGTTTGGAACAAGGCTGATGCTAATTTTGAGCCTAACGTATCTGGATGTTTTAACCCACAATGGGGTTGATTGACATCAAGGACTTTGGACGTTACATGCAATAAAACCACCAAGAGTTGTTCCCTACAGAAATAAATCAGTAAAATTTACAACAACACGTTTTTCTCAAAATGCAAAAAAATAACAAAACACTCACCAAGTTTTTGCTTCCATTCTTGTATTCATTACAGCGTATCTATAAATGTTCAGAACTCTCTTGCAAACGTCAACTTGCTCCTCCAGTAAATGCACCGCTGCCTCATGCTTCGGAATTTGAAAAAGGAGAAACACAGCAGTAGAGTTACAGAAAAACACCTGTAGAACTTTTTGGGCTCCTGCTCGAAGAAAGGAGAGATACTCTTCACGATTATTGTTAGCGTTGAGCCCTATAGCACCACAGTATGAATCAGTACGTAATCTGTTCTTCGGTGCTTCCAATCGTTCTTTGGCCGTGGCTTCATCTTCATTTGGGTCATCAGGTTCCAACATAAAAACTGGTAATTCAGGAACCTTTAAAATACAAAAGTATAAACCTTAATTTTATAAAATATGATTTTTTAGAATCAATTGACTACATTTCAGCATTTCTTACATTCATCTGGATCCAATCTTTGTACACGCATATAACCCTTCTTATAGCTACAGTATGGACAAAATTCATCAATAAAGCTCGCCGGAAAACTTCATGTAAAAAGTTAATGTTTTCTCTCGTTCCCAAAATTACATCTTTTGCGATGACATTCGCATCAACATCACTGAAAATGAAAATAAATACTTGTAATATACTTTTACAGTTTACTTCTCAGCATATCCTTAAACTAACACCCCAGACGTACTTGTGAACACTGGAATATGATGTGATTGAATCCCTGTCACCGCCTGATAAGGAAGAGGGAGGAGTTGACTGGTTTCTAGCATCATCGGAATGATGATGGTGGTTTGCTTGTACTGGGTGCATGTTGGAATTGGAACTCCAACTAAACAGACATGGCGTAGATAAGATAAGCTTTTAGAAAAGTCTTTTTTTTTACTTTCAGAAAATTAATCAAGATAAAATAAACTTACTACGCAGGAGTTGTAGTCAATTCCATCGATCGATATACTGAATGAGCGTAATTTGCTAACCATTTCACAAAGACAACTTGGCAAGCGAAAATTGGATTATTAGACAAATCTGCACATTTTCTGGGTTCTGGAAGCTCTAAAATTTTATTACAAAAGTCCATATAAATTAGAGAACGATTTCTTGCTCAGAACAAATATCAATTATTAAGCATAAATAACTTTTAGGCATACCCAAATGCGGTTTGTATATATCAGTGAAAATTCTAAATTCTCCAAATATTCTAGGCAAATAATACTCCTTAAATCTCTCGTACAAAAATTCTATGCTTTTAGCCCACATAGGACTCCCTTCGTTCCAATGAATACGTGGCGCTTGCGATACGATAAAATCTAATAAAAGCTCCATGAAGTGCGAAGAAAGATCTTCAGGTTGTCTTTCACCAGGACTTGCTACCAGAACAGGGGTGATTTCGAAGGGAGCTATACCAATTGAGGGGTCAGACGGAGGAGGCCACGTTTGTGAAGCCCCAAGACCAGGTACTAATGAAGCAAACATTGAATGGACATATGGCGGAGCTGCTGTCCCAAGGCACTGATACCACATGATGAAAAGTCTGAAAACGAGATGAGCAACATGAAAATTAACTGTTGAGCCCTAACACAAGATCATGGCATTTTCGCAGTATATGTCATGCATACCGAATAGCTTCCCTACGTAAGCGAAGAGAATTTGCTGGATGGTTTAACTTGGCCATAAGTCGCGACATGGAATGAAGCTGCCAACGACAATGCAAAAGATCCGGAAGCAACATCAGCAAACGCTCCAGCAAATGTAGGACGCTATCCAATTCTTCCCTTTGAGCTCGATGAACTATTTAAGTGGTATTACATTTAAAAAATAATACATTTTACTTGATGTAACTATTAATTCGAACAGTTCTACAATTTTCTACGCGTGGTTCAGCTTTTTCTATTAAGTCATTTTATAAAATTGTGATCGAATGGCGATTGGATTGGTATATACAATACTTTGCATTGTAATCGAGGGAGTGATTTTTGTGCAAACTGTGTTTCTAAAAATTCATCTAGGTTTCATAGAGCATAATTCATAAGAAGAGGTTTACGCTTGGGGCCTAGCGAAAAACATTGAAGATTTAAGTTTAGCCAATAAATTTTCTACAGATAATTAAGTATTTAAGTATTAAGTCCATTATCGTATAAAAATATATTCGTCAATGTTCTTCATGTCGTGAAATGAAACATTCACAGTAAAAAAGGAACAAAAAAATAATTTAGTAAAATATGTATAAAGAAAGCATAAAGTCTAGAAACTAGAAGCTCTCAAGTATAATGTGAGTGTGCATTGAAAACCGCATACACTATGCAATTTATTTAAATCAGCGCTAGCACTAGTACTGATGTATTCAGTAAGTACCATTACATTTGTCTGGTTTAATGAGTGTCGTTAGGTTAAGAAAAGCGCAAGCAAGCAACCCACAAACCCATAGTTATACTCACCAATAGAGAATGGTAGATTATCTGATATTGTCACAGACAAGGTAGGAGTAAGAAAACCTGGAAATTAGCAATTAAAATAGCCAACCGATTCAAACGTCATTGTGAGTCCTGAGTAAATAGTAGTAGTGTTGAAAATATGGTAGTGCTTTGCTTGCGTCGAATCGTGCTATGCTTCATTTGCCGCTGCCATACACCATAAGGCTATACAATTCGGCACGTATTAATAATTCACTTAAATACCAAATTAAAATTCAAAACACCACCACCTTCAAATTCCAAGTAAGTTTTATAAAGCGTTAAAAGAATGCCCCGAGACCAATCGCATATGTAATGCACAGCAGCATATCGTATATCCTATGTATTTGTCAAAAAAAAGTCCAAATAATTTTTCATTCGTCAATTTGCGCTTCCCCCAAAGGCAACGTTTCTGGTTTCTAAACTAACATGTTTACTAAAATGCTAAAATCATAAAATGTCCACTTTCGTGTAATTAATAACTTATTCTGATACAGTTAAAATGCTTAATCCAACATTTAACTGGCTTATACTAGTTCGGATCATGTAGGCTGAAAAATATTCCGTTGAATTATAAAACCACCTTAGAGGAAGTAATGTCATTTTTATGTCATTTATGTGTATTTTATATTTCATTGTAGTTTTTATTATATACTGCAGGGCTAATCTGACTCATCGCCAGCAAGAAAATGTAACTATTCATCACTACAATTCAAAAAGGTAAAGAATGTGCAAAAACTATACCTCCGCGAAGCTTCAAGGATCCTTCCGCAGACACAATTCCTTCATATACCAAATGGTATATGTGGGAATAGTGTGTAGCGAATAATGCTTTTGCCTCGGCTCCATCAACGGAATCTAAAACAATGATTTACAGAGAAAAAAAATTATTTGAACAATAAAAATACTGGCTAATATAACGAATGACTATATAGTTTTGATCATTTATAATTTTTGTATCTTACCAATAATTTGTTTTAAATGCTTCAGCCTACTCGCAAGATCCCTTTTAGAATCCAACAGTTTAACTGTGGATTTCTTCACGTCGGTTTGTGTCTTCTGTCGGCTGAACATCTTGGTTGGCAATAAACTAACTTACTACACTTTTAACTTTCACCTAAAAACTAATGATAACAATATGTACTATACACAACGAGTTAAACTTGCCCACTATATTTCGGAAACTGGAATATCTAAAAGCTTTCCAACTGATCATAATCGCTATCTACATTGTTGCAATAAAACTGATCATCTCTTTACAATTTCAGTACCTTAGTCAAATTATTTGATAGTAACAGCTACTTCAGTTTAAAGTGGAATCTCGTACACAATAATTCCAATAAAAATACCAACATTAACCTAGAAAAATCTTACACTAACAACTTTCCTCGTGGTCACATTGTGCGCTACATTTTTAACAGTCTACCCCTTCGCAAAAACCACCATCTTAAATTAGATTATGCTGAGCTCCAGTGAGTTTCATGATTCCATTTATTCGGAAATGTCAATCTTCACATGGTTAAAATTACTTGTACGTTGTACCACCGGAAGACTTTTCGCGAACAATTATAATTCTGGAATTCATTAAACAAATTGTATGCATCAGAATTCATTTACTCAATTGCATCCACATACAACATTTAAACTAAGAATACAAAGTTAATTTTTGAAATGACTTATCATCACTCGACTCACCACATTAATTGAGTTATAAATGTACATAAGTATGTCATTTAAATTGATAATCCGCTCAAGCTCTTGATTGTGTGCGCTGTGTTGAATGTTGAAAGAGTAACGGTATTTCCTCCCTCACTAATTATTTGATCAATGTCAATGTTTTCCTTGCAGTACGCTTTAAAACATGGGCCAAACTTCAAATTATTTCTTCACATACATTAATTTCTTTCCGTTCATTAATTAATTGTTGTCTTTCGTTGTTCCATTAATTATTTATGGCTATTTATGTCAAACTATAAACTACGATCTCACAACATTATTGACAGCTGCCGTTATACATAAATACATATTTTACTGGCTTTTACTAATCATCACAGCTGATAACTCTAATTATTGCACGATAAACCTTCTAATTAAATTAAATTAGTAATTATAACTGGCACTAGACACATAATTTAATTAATTTAATTGTAGCAGAGGAGCAGAAAAAGCCGTAAATCTTCATGCACCAAAATAATGCATTAAAAAGTAAACATTTATCGTCGTGATGTGTAAAGTTAAATGCACTTGTTGTTAATCCGCTGTTATTTGTTGATGTTGTGTTCCTTGAGTGTGTACATTTTTGCTTTGAATGCAAATGAATGACCTGTAGCAGATACATGGCACATACTTGGCCACAATACAAAAACGAGATAGGGAAAAAGGATGAGAGATGTTGATGATGATGATGACGATGTGTCATTCATTTCATTGCATTGCCAGCCAGTCAAGTCAAGTCAAGTCAATGCAAAATGGAATGCAGAGAGATGAGCAAAAAGAACCGTATGTTTTTGCAGCAGCTCTTCTTGACTGACTGACGGAACGGGAGAAGAAGGGGTAACTTCAGACTCAGCTGACATGAAGCGAAAAGTTAAAGGGTGCTGTTTTGTTTACTGAAGTGAGCTGTATTTTGGCTCAAGAAGGTGATAATGATGACGATGTTCAAGATCGGGTGGTTGAGGTGATGATTAACGCAGGTATTATCATTTTATGGATTACGACATTGGTTGCCGATAAATAAAATCTTTAAGTTTGGTTAAATTGGTGTTTAAAGTTTAATTGTGGGGTATTAGATAGTTTTTGTGTTGTCAGTGAGTTTTACAGTTTGAAAGTTGGACGTTTTAAGAGAAGGGCGGTGGGTGGCAGAAGAGAAAGAAGTTAACTAGCGTGAGCGTAAAAAATGTGAGTGGTTGGCTAAATTGTCAGATTGCAAGCAAATGAAACTAATATCTGGAAGTTATTTGTGTAATGAGCACAGGGATTAATTTTTATGAGGTTGGAAAGAAAAAGGTGAGACAAATAGTTTAATTTATATTAGTTTTACTCTTTAAAATCATGAGAAATGATAAAGTTTTGTAATGTGTTGTAAGTAAGGTTAATTTGTACTTTAATTTTGCTTAGATTTGTTTTATTTAAAGTTTTGCTGTTTTATTGATTTTTACAGGGATATGTCCGATTGATTCAAGAAAGTCAACTTTTTGATTGTTTCAATATTATTCAAAGATGCACAGTCCTGGATCAATAAGCTCTAGTCGTACTCAATCACCGTTGGGTTTCAGTTATGCTGGAAGTAGCACAAATTTACCTCCTCCAGCGACTCACAGGTGCGTAGAAAAGCAAGATTAAATTTATACACAATCCTGATTATAAAATAAATCTTTTGCAAATTACATTTTTGATACGGCTAACTATAAATCTGAGTTTTTAATTGTTGAAACAGGGGGTGCTTGAGTGCCGCAGCGAAAAGATACAGATACTTGAGACGAATATTAAAATGCCATCAAATGGATTTCGAATTTGCAGTATGGCAAATGATATACTTGTTTGTATCTCCTCAGAAAGTGTACAGAAATTTTCAGTATCGAAAACGTAAGTCATACTAATACTTGCTGTATTGTTACAAAAAACTCTGCATGATAAAAAGGAATTAAAGCGTCTTATGCATTTGGA
>JAQFZG010002835.1:0-15236 GCA_034695465.1 Entomobrya nicoleti | reverse complement strand
TTGTTATTACTATTGCTAAGCTGCACATTCACTCTGCTTGTGGTTTGATTTTTAAGTGGAAAGCTTAAAATGAAAGAAAAAAGGACTATATGGAGATTTTTTCAGTATTAAAAAACCACCACCTGGCTACCAGTCTATTAAATACGTATGTTATAATACAACTGCTGATTCTTCAAAAGAAGCTGTCGCTGTTCTCTTTGGGTGGTATTTGTGTGCAGTGTAGGGAATTTTATTGGCAATGCATTCCTTCCTTTTTCGTTTACCGAGTCATGATCACATAGCATAATGTGATGTGATACACAGGTAGATATTTTCTCCAGAAGATCTTTTCTTCTTTTTTATGTGCCGCCATTTTAATAATATGAGCAGATTAAAGAATTTTTTAAACTTAATTGATAACGTGACAGGACGTTATGTTTGAATGTTCGATGATGATGATATCGTGTGATGGCCTCTGTGGTAGTACACGAATAATATAATACAAACTCTTATCCTATTTCATGAATATTTCTCTTGATGAGCGTGAAACAAACCAAGTTTTAAAAAAACTCGCCAGCAGTGTACATTGCATTTTCAATTAACGTCATTGGCACTCAGTCTACCTCTTATTCAAACAATAATAATGATGATGATAAAATCGGAAAAGAGATGATGTTCTACACTACTACCTTTTTGTCTTGTTTCGTGTTGAGCAAAAACACAATGAATACTACGTGAAATGAGCAAGCAATTTATGATTTTTGTACTACCAAAAACGATGAAGCTTTTACAAAGTAAAAAATAACACCAGGTAGTATCATCTGCGTTTTATGTTATGTGCATGCATTCACTAACTTGAACCATAGAATGAAAAAAAGATAAGTGCATGCCAAAAGGAGATGCATCATCATCGCCACACCATTCACCTTTACCATCCACATTTTGATATCACCGGCCCAGCAGTAGCACCATCATCACTGCTATTGCTGTTGCTTCTACAACTGCCACTTTTAGTTCGACCAAGCATTTACCTTGATTTTAGCCACAAAAGTAACATCATTAACAAGAAAATATTTTTGGCTGGCTTAGACAAATATCCTTTTAGGAGACTGCCGTGTTCAGCCAGAAAAAAGAAAAGACAAGATATATAGCAAAATTATTTTGTGTTCGTGCCCCAGAAGAGGTTGCTGCTCCTGTACTTTTCTATATCACATAAGCATTTTCCTATTATTTCATGCATTCCCAATCAACTTAATATTACCAACCACCACCACCACCAGTGCCAGTTCCACCACTACCTCCATAACTTGAATCGTCCCTGTCGTTTTTGTAGTTTTTAACAATAATCATATAGTCAAATCCCACAATTTATTCGCCATTGTATTTACTACAAGTTGTGAAAGGAGTGTTTGTGGTGCGTGTGAGTTTGAACATTACGAACAAACAATTGAGCAGGCTCCTTCACTCACTAACTACTAACCAACTATTCGGGTAGTAGTATAGCAATATTCTTGTCGAGTTTGCTGCTACCTGCCACTGCCTTTCCTCTTTTTACCAAGTCAATGTTATGCTGACCTTGAGAAGAACAGCAGAACAAAACGTTAGGTAGGTAGAAAATGCCGGTGTGTGGTGATGTTAGGTATTTGCCATTGGCACACAATATTTTTGTATTTCATATTATGTTGGTGGTGTGGATAGATAGATGTTGCATGATGCATGCCGGTTGATGATGTTTCTCTAAGCAAGCAGCAGCAGCAGAGCTAATGGCAATTCTGAAGCGAAATTCATCCGGCTTTTGTTCTTTATACCTTTCACATGACAGATAAGCAAAGTCAAAATTGTCTTGTTCACTATACGTAAAAAATAATAGCATATTATGTGATGTGCATGTGTGTGGTATGAAATGGTGGTAGAGATAAAAGTGCAAATAATAATAATGATAACGTCAAAACTCTAAATAGAGAAAAATGAATCATTTTGGCCGATGGAATGGAATTGTAAATGGAGAAACGTGGAATACTATAACCAACACCTAAACGAAAGAATGATTTTTTTTTCTGCAAGCATTCCTACTTTTAAAAGAACTGTTGATGTAATACTGTATTCATTTAGGAAAAATATTTTTCATTATTTTACCAAATATTAATCTTTCTTGGTACAAAGGACTTTAATTTTAGATATTGCTGATTGCAATCTCTCTCTTTTTTATTAGCACAGAACATTTTTTTTGTGCAACCCTTACATTCAGATAAAAATAAATAAAATGGAAAAGTAACGAAAATAATAATATCATTAGAAAAGTTTCGTAGGAGGAAATTATTTTTTGGGGCTATCACCAAACAATCAGTTGATCAGTTTCGTTATTGGGCTGAAGAGCTCTTTGAGTGCTCGGGTGAGAAAAAATGGTAAAATGCACCAATATATTTCATTACGGTATGTGTTATGCTTTTGATGGTTTTGATGTGTCTGTGCACAATGGAAGATATGATTTTATGTGAATCGAGCTCCTGTCAGATGGTTGACTGAGAATGTGAAATAAAAATGAGATGAGATATGATATGATACACATATTTCGGAAAATAAACCGAATTCCGCAATAAAAGTACTTATGCGAATGAAGAAAAGAAAAAAGTGATATGATATTGAAAATGCATAAAGTGAAGAAAATAACATGCATGCTTTAGTAAGTGCTTTAAGACCATTATTACCCAACCCATCCCACCATCACTAACGTCTCATTATTCTGCTGTTTTCTATCATACATTAAGTTTTCTCCTTGAGTCATACGAAAAGCCAAGAAGTTTAGTCAAGTCAAAAGATATGAATTTTGGAATGGTTTAGTGTGGTATTGTACTATAAAAGTATGAAAATGTCCTATGAAAGCAGTTGTCTAAAAAATAGAAAACTTTTTAGGTTGTGCCATCACTAAATTAAAGGGTTTTACTAAAAAAAAGAGTATGGTCGGGTATTCAATGTTACATGGAAATATGTTTATACACAGCTAACAGTATTGTAGAAAGAAATCAATTCCTTCATTTTTTTCTCCAGATATTATGATCGAGGCACATGCGAGCAAGCAGACCGTGAGCCAGCCTAAGAAGAATAAATAAATGAACTCCAGGATCCAAAATCCCATCAGAATCATCATCATCGTGATGAACATGATTGGTGTACAGTAGTGGTAGACAGCTCCTACGGATAACATGCATACGATCTACCAGCATGATTTTTGCGAATACCTATTTATTCCTTGCACTGGCAGCAGCTAAGGCTGCCCTAAAACCAAGAATAAAAATGGGTTTATACATAGTAAAATCGGGATTTTGAGAATGACAAACTATCACTGGAAGCCGTACATATGTAGTACTTTTGTCATTACAATACCAGGGATGTTCTGAAGTGCATGCATACATATGTGCTTCTTATAGTGGCAATATGAAACCACTTCCACAGATGCTACTAAAACAGAAAGAGAGAATTGCAAGGTCTATATTATAAGCAGTCAATAACATTGCTGTACATAAGCAATGATGTGCGGAATGGGAATTCAACGTCAGGATGGATGGTGATCATCATCTTCGAGGTCGCTACGATGAGCATGATGATGATGATGATGATTCTCCTCATGCAGAATCAGCCAGTCATGAGAAATGAGAATGAGAGAGGCATTTTATTCTCAGAGATAGTGTGTTACAACACCAAGCTACTGGCTTAAGATAGATACCCAAAAAATAGATGGTAGTATCACGAGAGAGGAGGAAAGTCAAGTCAAACCATGCAAAAAACCATAAAAAATGCAAGTCGTACTGTTAAAGGATCACGGCATGGATCACGCCCTAAAAATCAATTCAAGATAAATGTCAAGTGCCTTGATCTACGGATATAGTGTATAATGTACGTATGCAGTAGTAGTAGTAGTAGTAGTGCATCACCAAGCAAGCAAATAAGCGCCACAACATTCAGTCAGTGACTCTCCTGCATTAGCTACCAAAATAATAAACGTTACATACTTTTTGGAGAGAACCATAAAGGCAACGGCAGTGAAGATGTATTACTGTGTTGTTCATTGCCATCCTCTGTAGTATTTTACTTCATGTAATATAACTTATCGTAAAGTAATGGATTGGAAAGAGATATTATATATTTTTTAAAGAAGCAATGAAGATAAGTTTTGCTGAAATGTTTCTAATGCTAGCGCTGTAGCTGAGGAAAAACTATACCAAAGCATAATACCAAAGCATAACTCAGTCACGATGAGTGAGTGTATTTAACTTTTAAAGAATGTTTTGTAAATTTATTCTTCCTTAGCTATTGTTGTTCTGCGTGATAAATGTCAACTACGAAAAACATCAATAAAATGAAAATATCAATGACACTTTTACAAAAAAAAACTATTTTTTGCTAAATGTAAATATGTACATAGTTGTGAGTATTTACTTATAAAAATATTCCTATTTCTAGCAAAAAGCTCCTGTCGATAAGACGATCGGTCTGAAATGATTTTTTATATAAATTCAACATAGATTCCTTTATAAAATAACAGCATATTTTAACTAACTCGTTGTAATGTGATTGTGGGTTATCCATGTGTGTGTTGTATGTACTCAACATGCTGGTGATAGTAAGAAGTTTTCGTGTCCTACTGCTCTTCTCACTTTCCACTAATGTACATAGTTCCAGGAAAGATAATTTTGTAAATGGTTTTGTTGGATCAATCATCAACATCATCGTCTTCTTCTTTATAGTCATGATGAATCGCCTTTTTTACGTTCCACAATCTGTGGTGTAGTACTAGTACTAAGTAGTATGAGGAAGCATATTTTGTTTGTCTTGTGTTTTCTTACGTTGTACGTCTCCTACGTTCTGTTTTTACATGCTCCATTTTTTGCCACTGAGTAAGATACTACGCTAAGAGATAAAACACCCATTTTTGTACGTTATATTTAAACTTTATGGAAATACAATGTAATCAATCTCCTCTCGAGGTTTTATCTGCATAATTTTCAGGCTCAAGTTAGTGTTTTCTGAGTTAGCGGAAAATCACTGACACGGCAGTAAAATGCATAGCTCGTCTGTGGTGATTAGCCTTATCATTTGCACTATAATGACATTTTTCTGTGTGTGTTCTAAAAAAATAAGCCACCAAGCAAGAGACAAGTCAAGCAGCAAATACTTAAGCATCATACACAGTACATGATATTCAGTTCTTTACAAAAAATACTTTCTTGTGGCGTGTTTAGAAACTACCAATCATCATAATATTACGTTTTAATAACTGATTAGAGCTGTATCATTTACCACACCACAAAAAAACGAGCATAGATACATAAAAACAACTCCTTTCAACCAACCAGCCTGACATTTCTCAGCATAAAGTTAAGTACATTGTGTATCATGTTATTCAGAAAAAATAGGAGAGCGAAGCCAGTTCAGAGTATCAGCATTTCAGCAACAACGGCTGAATGGACAAAAAATTATCATTTGCATAATATTATTATGCATTTAACTCTGTTTACTCAATGGCATACGCAGCACGTACACGTGCATTGAAATTTTTCTCGTTCTCTTGAGAAGAGATATCACATTGCATGACATAATAGCAGTGATGTTGATGATGATTGCTCCCTCATTAAATCAGAATGAGATTCTCTGGCAGGCAGGCACACTTCAAATTCATATCTAACGAAATACTATCTTCTATCTATCATATATACTATTTGAATTGAGAAGGAATATTACCTATGCGTGAGAGGAAGAAAAGCTAGCGACTAGTCACAATAGCTAGCTACAATTTGATGATGAGGCGACGACTTGAACTTTAAAATACAAAATAACTGTCACGCAAAATAGTATGAAGTTTTAAAAGCATGATAATATGATGTGATGACGAGAAATGCCGGCAAGATGATGACTTCTTCAAATCTCCATACATTTTGAGTACACCATTGTGAGTATATAGTATATAAAGTACATAGTTTTCTTTCTGATATTATTACCATCATTTTCTGTACTCACAGAGTGATGCTTTGGTATACATATCATATAATACATACACTATGTAATAATATTACCACTTACCACACATAAAACCTTACCTCTTGTTACTATAAACTCAACTTTGTCGTCTTCAACATCATTATTACTATACTAAACGAATACAATAAAGCAGAACAACTCGGCAGCAACAGGAAAACGAGGGTTAGTTGTAAAGTCAGTGTCTTTGAACTTTTTAATGGATGGATGGATGAATAGATGCAGTGGCTGCTTTTTGTATTCGCTTGGTTGATTGTGATTACATTCAAAAATTATTGGAAGAATCATTTTTATTCACTCACATCTGTTGTTATTCTATCTTTATTTTTTCATGCTACATAATAATTTCACATTATTTCCTTGCCGTTGCTGTAGTGGCTTTATCTCATTTTCATACATTAGAAATCAGTGCTGCTGATCCTTCATCCATTTACTACTGTTTTTTTTGTAATAGTGTTACAATGTTGCCATTTTAAATCAAGCTGCTGTTTAACTTTGTTTTATAAATGATTCGGAAAATGGTACTGGTTTATTGACGATTATGGTGTCGAGTTTATTATGCTGAACACTTCTGCAGTTCATTTTGTCGTCTCCTCACTTTGCCTTGTCAACCTAAAAATCGTAACACAAAATCTACATCTTCTTTGCCGTGTACATTGCTCTGTTTAATGACTAGTTGTTGTATGACTAGACTAGTAGGATATGTTAGATGATATCAACTTCGTAGGTACAACATGATCGTTTAAAAAATAGTAATGGTAATACTTGTATCATATCGTACTAACATTAACTGTCCGTACAACGAAATGCACAAAATGCAAATACTCCAATCCATGCCATATGTTAGGCAAAGCAAAGAAAAATAACAAAACTATATCTTCTCCATTAATCTGCAAAACTTCAGGTTTTCATGTGTCAAGGTATCACAAGGCAAATAGATTGAGCGACAGAAAGAGAGAGAGAGGCTGAAAGAAAAAGAACATGATACATTGGATTCACCCTATCATTGTGATTGTGTCACTTTTTCTCTTTGCTGATCCATCATTTTCTCGTGCAATATTTATGCTGTTTGTTCGCTAGTTGTGCACTGTATTTTCTTCCAATATTTTCAACAATATGGGATGACTGGATTATTGACAACGCTATCAAAAGAAAAAATGATAACATGGTATTGATGTGTGTATGTATATTATGTATGTGATCCCTGCACATAGTTGTTTTGTACATTGTGCTTTTGTAATGCTATAAAAATCGTGATTCAGGTTTCATTCGTCGATGCCATGTTACGTCACTAATACATCTTTTATGCCAGGTACTTTCTGATGTGTACGTTTGATGGTACGAATTTTTTGCTGTTCACGTTTGTAGTAACTATTGACTGACTACTGAGGAGAAATATATTTGGATGAGGTTATTATTAACACAATGACTACACTGTTGTTGTATGTTTAAGGAGGATGATAATATGCTGATTGATGGTTTTGCTTTTTGTGGACAAAATTACACCTTTCTCATAACAATGGCTCATGAATGCGTGAACAAAATTACGTACATATTGCCTCTCGTCGAGAATAGGAGAGTTGAACTGTTTTGAGCAGAGTACATGTTCATTGTACATCCGTCCATTCTATCCAGTAAAAGACAAGCTAGCAGATAGGTACAATCAATCAATCAAATTCATTCTCTACGAACTTATTCAACTCTCTCTATAAGTGAAAGGTGTGCAAAGACAGTGGAGTTTTATTGAAGCGACGAGCTATGCATGGGAAATTCTTGACTTTAATATTGACTGGCTAAACGAAGTACATTTTGTGTACCACAAATGGTGTATGGCACAGCGTCGAATAGTATTAATTTTTGTAAATTACATGCACATTTTTTTGTGCGTAACGTTACTTCTGAAGTATTTTTTTGTACAGGAGACAATCAAGTATACTTTATATGTATGCATTATTAAATATCGGAGACGAATAATATTTAATACATGCATGTCTTGTTCTTGATAAAAATTTGAGCGTCATGCTTCACTACAACTTTTCATTTTAGCTAGAACAACAATGGGCCGATAATTGGAATCAAGATGATGAAGCTGAAAATTCATGGTTATCAACAGCCTTAGAATATCTAATGATTATCTCTACTGTTTAAAATGAATACTAGGTACTATAAATCATCTTCTTACTATTTAAATAAATGCACTTGCAGCTAGTATGGACAGATCATTTGTGCCGAATTTGCTCCAGGAATTGACATATGACAATGCTTTGATTGCCAGATTATAGCTATATAAAGATTTCATACTAATCCCTAAAATACTTTTGCATGCCAGCACATGAGAATCTTATAATCTGTTTTCAAGGTCATTATGATGAAGCACTAGTGCAAGTAATAAATAATTCCAACAAAAAGATGTAATATTCAAAAGTTTTCAGTGTGTTTACTTATATATTTACCAAACCCGATTTTCTTTAAAAAGGAATTTAATGTGGGCATGTGCAGATGGGACATCTATTGAGGAGAAAGCAACAAAATTGGATTGACTACAACGTAAAAGTATTCACGTGTGACAAAATCGAAAACTGAAAACTACAACGAAGGTATATAACCTTACCGAAGTTTAGCTATAGCCTTTTCTCTGTATTGAAGCAAGTACTTTTATTATCGAAGTGAGTTCCCTTGTAAACGTTGTGTGACGGAGGATGCAGTATGCAGTATATAATGTGATTGTGTCATTCCCATTTTTCCTGTCTCTTCTATTCGCTCTAAATATTGAAACGAGTAAGCGTGAAAGGTAAAGATATACTGAGCAAGTATAAATGATAGAGGTACCCAACTCACTTTTCCAGAGAAAAGTTGACATAAAAAAAGAAAGAGCGATAGGTACACAGATTCTGTTTCAATCTAACCCGTCGTTACTCACAATAGGTATCCCCATCGACAAGTTTTGTTCAATTTGTGTCCTAAAAAACTGAACGTGACATGCCATCTAAACTCATATAATATACCTAAACCTTAACAGAATACAAAACTGAATGCGTAGGCAGTAGTAAATAGGTTGCAGGGCTTTCATCAGTAGTTTTACTATTTTGACGAAATCAATAAAAAAGAGAATATAGAAGAGAAACGGGACACGAGCCTTTTTGGTATTTAAGACCATCACGGCACTACTGCTTTTCTACGCATACCATTCAACTTGCTCTGCAGTAGAAGCAGTGACAACTACACACAAAACTGTACGACTTCCTTTCACCGTCTACGCGTCTGCGGGTGGTCTACTAATATTGGATTTATCACAAAGTATGACACTCATTTTAGCTATGAAAAAGCTGCTGCTTCCATCATTTCTCTTATTATTAGTCTTGTATGAATACACCCAAATCCTGTGGTCCCACTCATTTCAACTAATATTATGACTTTATAGTCATATTGAATATACACTTTATATATTCATATTGAAATGTTCTTTTCATTCATTTTGTACGAAACCAAGCACATACTTTTATTAAGATCTGGAGAAATATAATAAAAAGAAATAAGAACAAGTTTTACTTCGTATAAAGTGTAAAGAATATCTCATCTTTTATCATTTACTCACTTCTTTAGGTTTCTATTGTGTTTCGTCTAAAAAATTTATTCCAGCGAATTTCCCATGATGTAAAATACATATAATCGAAACTGATTGAAGTCCACATACGAACGAGCAAACATAGGCAAGAGAAGATTGATGAGGTGAGGCGAGAAGTGTATTCACCTTATGGATTTAAAAATAACTTCTTATATATGTTATATATCTCTTGTATAGGGATCATTTTTATTGCATAGTTTGGTGTAGTTTTGTGTGCCATGCGATATCAATTTTATAACCACACAGCGTAATAATAACAATTTACGACTTTTATCATTATGCAATATAACAGTGTAAACAAAACAGATATATAGCATATGCGATTGTTCGTTTGAAGGAGAAAATGTACAAAAATGAAGAATTTTTGGTACTATTTCACTAAACCCCGTCATATAACATGTGTACATTAGAACATAACATAACTGAATACGTTGCATTCGTAATTTTTGTGAGATATCAAGTTTGATAGGAGCTGTGAGTTGTGTGCGCTTAGGGGAAGGAAACAGATAAATTGAAGTTGTATTCTAGGTATTTATACAAGTTGTATAGATGTTACGCGCTGATATTATCATAACTAAGTAGGAATATACTAAGAAAAGTTATTCCACCAACTTCAATCGCACATAGTACACGTTCAAAACATATTATTGTATTGACTATGAAATGTTGGTTGGTGGGCATGTATATTTTCCTAGTTACAATCAAGTAAACATTCAGCATCAATAATACGTACGTATAACTGACACATGAAGCATTCTATGTGAAGGCAAAAGCAAACCAGCAGCAGACGGAAGAGATGGATGGAGATGACGAGAAAGGCTCCTCGCAGACAAACAGACACAGAAGCTTATTTCTCACCTAATGATGTATATACATAAAGATTATAGCTGGAATCAGAAAAGAAGGAAACGTCATGTGTATGAGTTCAAAATGCTGGAAGGTATTTTCATCATTTTATTTTATCTGTTGACTTGCTCACTCGCCCTTCATACCAATCTTTGGTTTCATTTAGCTTGTTTATGTTATGTTCCTACTCAAACGTATGCAATAGGCACATTACTATATCAACGTGCGTGTCTGTTCAGTCTTCTGTCTGTACTCGGCTTATTAGCCGCAGAGGTAGATGAAAACAACGTCGAACAACTTTATACTGTGTAACGTGTGTACCTTCATCAAACTTATTTTCATTACTGTTACGCTGAATGAACAATAGGTATGCGCAGAAAAATGCAGGCGCGACAAACAATGAGTGCAATGAGCAGGAAATAAATCGATGTTTGATAAGCAAATATTGGATAACACGAAATTTTGTGATGAAAAGAAGCTAAAACTCCTGATTAAACTTAACTGGACCCCGATTCTCTACTTGACACAGATATCATTTAAAACTCAACCAGTTCGGCAGTTGGAGTCGCAAATGTACTCTGGAATTTATAGGGGTCAAACTCAAAACTTGATATGCTTTCATTTACTATTGGGAATTCGAGTTTTTAGCTACTGAAATCGAAAAATTCAAGTCATGTTGTGTCGTGTCATTCGAAAAATGTAAACCTGGAGTTTTTATTGCAGCATTTGATTGGTTAGTTCAGCGCTGATAATCAACAGTGGGGCTTGAGACCCAACTTGATAATTGATAAACCTGTACTTCGTGGGCGGGTGGAGGGAATTACAAAATGGAATATGTGTATAATTACTAACATTATATTCCGCTTAAGAATACAGTCACTTTACACAACGTGTCTTACAATTAGTTATATGTAACGCTGCTGCAACATGTATAACTTACTCGCAACAAACAGGATTGTTCTCCGAGTATTGAGAGTTTGTTTTGGAAGGTGAGTTTTTATCAAGCTATATATTTCGTTTTCTTAGCTTAATGCTGTACATGCACGAAGAAGTTTGTCAAGTTAATCATTATTTTTATTCATAAGCTGACGGTAGAAAGAATTAATCCTTCCATTTTTGTACTTACATATCCAAAAAATAGTCTACTAAAGAGAGATTTTAAAAGGTGCCCGCAGAAATAATAAAGCTTACACACAAGATGTTTAAAGGCACAGATAAGTTGGTTTGAAATTGCTATGAAGGAAAAATTCATGATCTTAATCAGAGGTAAATCTTTTTATGGCAATATGTCCGTATGTGTTTGTATCTGCTACAGAATACATCCACGTGAAAATGTCAACTTAAGTATATAATAAAAAACATTCACTAGAGGCTATGAGTTAAAATTTCAAGTCAGAAAAAATTATTGTGAATATTTTGATATTAATCGCAAATCTCTACGAATGACAGTTAACATATTATTGCTTCATTCAAAAGGGAAGAAGTGTAAAGAAACAAAAAAGAAAAGCATTATACATAGTAACCTTATTTTAATATGCTTGACAGAAATATCAGCGATATCAAAATGGTTCATCATTAAAATCTAGCGATCGACGACCATTTTCCCTTATTGGTGACATTAAAGAATTCTGATTTGGAGTGCAATGCCATTTCCAATTTACATTATTCGATTAGTAGAAGCAAACATTCACGTTAAATAAGGAACAGACTAAACCTTAGTTTCTAAAGAATTCGACCAAAAGTCATGATTTAGGTTGAAATAATTACGCGAACCCATCACAGATAAAAATTGCGAAACAAGTGCAGGAAAGTTTGTTTGAATGTAGACAGAATATCGAAGAGCAAATTACGCTTGATGTAGTGTATAATATCTATTCTATTTACATGTCTTGTATTAAACTTTCCTAATATTTAAAATTTCATGTGTCTCTATATTATGCTTATTGTTTTGCGTTTCATCACCATCATTATTTTCAATGTTGCAATCTAATTTTTAAGCCCGATCCGATTGTGTGAAAGATTCATTTCATTGAATACTTTTATGGTTTTTGATCTACGTTTAACAATAAATTTTCTCATGAATGGATCATATGTTGAAAAATTTTGTTTCAAAGAACAATAAGACAGGATATTCATAATCCATATTACAAAACGATATTATCAATACGAGTGTTTGTTTTAACCAATCTAGTATACATTATAACAACCTGGAAAAATCTGATACTCGCTTCCCAAACAAAATGTTAACATCAATAGTCGATGCTCATAGAACTTATGATAATAATATATAAAAGAGATTAACACGCAACGACTGCAGCAGTAATGATGATGGTGCTAAAGATTGCTAACATTGTAGCAATCATCATATCGACAAAAGATTATTTGGTTTGCTCTGTGGTTACATTTTTTCTTGGAAAAAATTTGATCTCTTTTGGCTTGGCATAAAGGCTATTGTTCTTGTCTGTCTTCCCTTGTATTTGTATTACATATTTACATGTACATAAGATAAGCTTACATTGTTTAAGTTTCTATTTCTTTGCGGTATGATGATGATGTGGTGTGGTCACAATCCCATGATTTTTCCTCTTACATTTACAATCAAAGAACTTGAACGAGAATGTATTAAATTTTTTCATCTTCCATCCTCAAGGATTATGGTTGACTGACGATGATACGAGCAGTCCGCCTCTACACCGAGTTAACCCAGACAGACAGGAACTTTAGAATATAAGTACTGTCGGAGGAAGAACAGTAGACAAAGACAACCGGAGAGAAATACAATATATTTCAAATAATAATGTAAAAACAAGCTAAAGAGGAGGAGACAGACGTGTAGTTTTTCACAGGTGAATTGAATGAATCATATATGTTTTTTGTGACGGTAGCTCAACGGATTTAAATTACCAGCATCAATAATACCATTCTACGACGAACTAAAAAACAAAGTAAAACATATACTTCAAGTGTTTCTCTGTCCGTACACACGCTCTTGTTTGTCATGTGATCATCGAAGACAACCTACCTAAAATAATAGAGAAAAAGTAGCATTTTCTGGAAGGAAGCCCACAAAAAGAAAGAGAGAAAAGGCCATGGAAAGCTGAGCATTTGAGTAAATTTTTTTCATGGGAGGTGTGTTCCTTCATTGCAGGTTCGACAGAGGAAAGAAGCGACAAAAGTATTGAATGACCTAACAAGTCCAACAAACTCTGCTACTCTCGCTCTCCAAGTTAAATGTAATGGTAGTGTCTCCACTGCAGTTGTAGTAGAAGTGGAAGTAGCTTGGGGATGATGGTGCCAGCACAACCTATTTTCCTCTTCTCGCTTTGCTTTTCGTCTTGTGTATTGATCAGAAAATGTTATTTGAGCTGTTGTTGCTGCTGCTATTTGGTTTGGTTTTGGTTTTCTCGGTGGTAGTGCTGCTCCGTGCCCTGCCATCCATCCAACTTGGTCTATTTTTCTCTATAATGATGCATTGTATATGTCGCCTTGATGCCGTAGATATCATCATCGTCTTTCTCATCATTATTCTTTTTACTGGTTTATACCAAGGTTATTATTATTACTCCGGTGATCACGATGATGACTACACTATTACTACTACTATTTCTACTGCTCTTACTACTACTGTTGTTCTGTCGGTCATAATATTTTTTCTTCTCGTTCTTTTGAATATCATATTTGATGAATGATTATGAGAAATGAGCTCAAGCCGGTGGTGGCTGGTAGGAGGGTAACCTTTAAATGACATTCAGCTGCTGCCACTATATTGCCGTCGAGTTGACTATGCAGTTGTACCAAAAGAGCATACAAATACTCTCAAACTCTCAACATGGTATGTAAGCATATGCATGACAGAAGTAACAATGTAAGCA
The DNA here is from genome assembly GCA_034695465.1 of Entomobrya nicoleti. NCBI lineage: Eukaryota > Metazoa > Arthropoda > Collembola > Entomobryomorpha > Entomobryidae > Entomobrya > Entomobrya nicoleti. The sequence continues at coordinate 881 of JAQFZG010002835.1, read as the reverse complement.
TGCTGGGTTGAGCTTTCGTTTGTAGTCGAACAAAATAAACACTGTATAACTGCCACCAGCAGAAACAGAAAATTTAAGCTATGTACTAATGGAAAGCATATACTCATCTAACAGACAAACATGATGTCCTGAATCCAGGAAGTACAGTAGATAAACCCCGCAAGGAATCTTTGTGTGTAAATTCATCGGGACAGGACGACGATGATGATAACGCAAGTAAAGTAATGAATAGTTGTGCAAAATGCAGTAGTACTAAAGCCTCTCGTCTTCATGTGCTTACTTCATACATATGTCAAAGTGCTTCCATTCAATTTTTGAAAGACCGACTGAACGAACGGTGTATGATATCTGTGCAGGATATGGGATATGTCATAAAAAGTTCCCGTTGACCGTGCTCATACCGAATTTTTGAGTGAAGGATCATCATCGTATCAGACCATCAAAGCAATTCAAAACATCCTTTGCTAAAAATTTATAAAGCACTTTGCGATTTTGGACACATGGATAAGTGGATACAAGTGCGAGGGAACAAGGATTGCCGGATTTTACAAAATAGTTACCACTCACCATTTGAAAATTCAATACAAATTCAGAAGAGAATGCCAGCCCGAATAAATGTATAGAAAACGAGAAGGGAGTAAAGTAAGGAATGAAAATGTATTCATATGGTATAAGAGAGCATGGTCGTTAGTGTGTGTAAATGTCGTGAGTATGGGATGGGAATATGTAAAAAGTGTGTGCGTTCTTGCGCTCACATCATCCTGTCAACCAACAAGGCTTGAATAGCATAACACATCATTCCTTTTTTTCTTGTGTGTATTCTAAATAGTAAGTGTAATTCTTCTCTCGTTGATAAGCTCTACTTGAAAAGCAATACGTAA
>JAQFZG010002834.1:0-15240 GCA_034695465.1 Entomobrya nicoleti | reverse complement strand
ATTTTTCTCTAAAGCCATATAACATGCTCATTATTATTTTCATGATTATTACCACAATTCATTTTTTGTTTAAAAAACGATCTTGTTTCATTTTGCGAAAAGTATTAAAAATAAAGACCGAGAGAGTAAAGGGAACACAAGAGACTCTCAAAATGATACACAAGAGAGGGCCAATAGGATATAAAATTAAAAGAATGATGATCACTATTGCCCCATTACGAAAGTCAAACTGTTTACACATCGTCTTTTTTTGTTTGACGGTTTATTTTTCTCTTTGCCTTATGTAAAAAATAATTTTAATTTAATAACTTTCGGAAGAGATCCAAGTTCATTTCATCACCACATCATCATCCTCATCTCGTAAAAATGCATATGACATTACCTATATATTTTATAATGCATGTCATGCTAAAAAACATTACTTTCCCAGTTCATCTTGAGATAAGCATAGTTAGTTAGATATGGTATATGATGATGAAATGATATGATGGCGGGTGTGCGTGCACATTAAAATCCTCTGCCGCACTAATATACGATGACAAACGAACCAAACCTACCTTATCCAATCCAACTAACAAACCTGCCTGCGAGCAAAATAAAATGCTTATTCATATTTTTTTATTCATAAAACTTGGATTCCTTTCTCGGGTCGGGGATTTGTCTTTAATTTATACTTTGTGTGTTGAAAAATTAGATTCAAGTAAAATGAAAATATTTTTTTATGGAGCAGTTGTTGTAGTAGAACATGCATCAACTTTTATTTTAAGTCTCTCGATGATAACATCCGGAACGAAATGCCACTTGCTTACCACTCCCATGAATTGTGAACGTTTTTTTTGTGAGGATATTTTTTTATAATGATGATTATATTATACTACGAGAAAGAAGTAAAGCACGCCTCTTTATTAGATAACATACGATTTGGATCAAAGAGAAAAAAGTTTGTTACAAAAACTTTGATTATTATACATATTTATTTTGTGTTTTCATGTATTTTTAGACCATCCTCATCATCACCATCCCCATCCACATCACCACCACCATCATCATCATCCACATCCACATGGGGTAGCCATTGGCCCTATGCCGAACCCATGTATTGGTATGATGGCTGCACCCACGGCAGGTAAAATGAAATATTATTTATGTACGTGTTCCTTCCCTCTGCTATCATTTCCGTTTTGCTAGCTGTGTGCTGACAAAATAATTTTATTATTTTGAACCTACTCCTGCGCAATATCAATACACAGAAGTGTCACTACAAATTTGCAAAGTGCGATATATCATTTCAATTCAATGACAATTTTGTTTTCCTTCACGTCACATTCGCAGTACAAAAGTGTTCCACTTAAGCTTTCTGCTCTGGTAACATTTTTTTCTTCTGTAGTATATGCCATTTGTAAGTAATTTGACAGAAAACAAGCATACACTTTGCTAAAATGCTCTCAATCGAATGTAAAAGTAAACTTTGTGTGTGAGAAGTGAATTGAGAGAATGAGTGTTTGTACTTTGTACTGTGTATGTACAAAGAGAAAAGAAACATTTTTGTTAGATAGATTACATCAAAATGCAAAAGCCAAAAGGCTTAGGCCGTTTCCCCCATTATTATTATTCCTTGGACGGCAATAATACATTAGCCATTTAATAATTTATACCGATGCCATGTGAGATGTCATTCTGCTAAAACCAAAAGTCGTGCTCATCTCAGCCACGAGAACGAAAGATATTGCATCCACCAGCCATAAATCCACTTTTGTCGCCCGTCTCATTTAATTTTAAAATATGTACGTTGATATTTCTTCTACATTAAATATCCCGAGAAATCCCTACAAGTTGGGCTGAGCTTGAGCTAGTTGCTTTTCCAAAGATCACTGGTGAAAATGAATAACGAAATTGCATGCATTTCTTGTAAAGTTGTAAGTTATATTATGCATGCTTGTGTGTGTGGGTTCAGCATTTTTTATTTGAGCTTGGCATCTTTTACGTGCGTACCATTAACGCTTCACCGCATATGGCTCATTTCTACTGCTTTCTGCTGTGCTCTCTCATTTTCGTGGATTATTTATTTGAATAATAGATGATCTCCTCTTTGTATGCACAGCGGGTCCAGTGCTCGCCGGGATCGGAGTTCCGATAATGACAGCAGCTGCTCCAACTATGGTTCCGCAACCGCCTCCTCCAATCCCCCAACCTCCACATAATCAACAGCAGCCTCAGCAACACGGCAGTAATAATAATAACAAGAAACTGGTAATGTCACCGGATTCCTCGGATGACAAAGATAAATGTCCCGTACATCCGTTTATTCAAGCGAGAACTTCCTCGACTGGAGGTACCGTGGTTGTAAGTTGCTCTGGTCCTGGAGCAGGTAGTCAATTAACATGGTCGTCACCCTCCCCTGCAGGTCCAATTATGCCTGCAGGAATAGCGTATCCTGTAATGGGGATTCCGCCAGGAGCTATGGGAGGCGAGCCTAATCCGGCTGCCGCCGCAGGGATGATTTATGGTGTTCCAATACCAGATCATCAGGTTTCTGCTGGTGTTAATTCCGTAATTTCCTTGCCCACGTCAAGTCCTGCGGTGGTAACGGCCGTGCAACCACCGCAGCCACAGCCCACTGCCATTTCCATTTCTCCAGTCATTCCCACGCAAAATAATCCTGGTGCTGGTGTTGTAGGGTCAACCACAATCTCTCCCTTAGGGGGAGGCGCCGGAGGAGCAGTGGTACAGCAACAACAACAGCTTACACCACCAACATCCTCGCCAACCTCTTTGCAACAGCAACAGCAGCAACAACCCGCGAAAGAAATAATTCATTGTAAATCTTGTACATTATTTCCTCCAAATCCTAATGCGCCACCACCAACCACGCGGGAGAAGCCTCCAGGCTGTCGTACAGCATTTGTTGGAGGTCTTCCGGAGAACATTAGGGAAGACATTGTTCGTGAGATATTTGAGCGCTGTGGAGAGATCACCACGATCCGGATGAGCAAAAAGAATTTTTGTCACATTCGTTTTGAAATGGAGCAATTTGTTGAGCTCGCCCTGTACTTGTCAGGCTATCGGATTAGGATTGGGAGTAATAGTGACTCTGCAAACATTGGACGACTTCACGTGGACTATGCTCAAGCCAGGGATGATTTGTACGAGTGGGAATGTCGCCAAAGACAACTTTTACGTGAGCAGAGACATAGGGAAAGGTTGGAACACGAGAGGCTTCAGCCAGCAAGTCCACCACCGGCTGTACACTATTCGGATCATGAAGCCGCTAATGTTGCGGAACGGATCAAAGGTACACAAATTTATTATCTTGCTCAGCAAGCTAAAGCTGCCGAGGATTATTATTATGTATGATTATTATTATGGAACGTGGACGTGCATTCCATTTCAAAAAAAAGTTATTACTCATCATCATCAACATCGTCGTCGTCATCATAAAGCTTAAGTATACTTTACTTGCAGTGAGCAAAGGCAAAATTATTCGCATTGTCAGTGTTTTGGACAGGCTTTATGAGAAAAAATTAGGATGAGTGATGTTGTCGTAAGTACACATAAAGTAAAGTGGAAAAATGAAACCTCGTCGTAAGTTACAAACTGGTCCATGTTTTATGATAATGCAGTGAACCGTGTACCCTGTGACTTTTTCAGTGTCAGTAGTACACTCGCTCATGTCAATCATCTCGTTAAAGCAAATATAGTAACAGATAGTAGCAAGTTTTTTTCATGAAAGAAAATAAGATGCACCATTTTCTTGATAATGTTATTTTGCCTACACCAAAGAATGTTTACAGCACTCTCTCATTTCAGACAGTTAATGAACATATTTTTCACTTTTAATGGATTTTTCATTTTCATTCCATCCCCGTATCTGTAACACACGTTTCATCTCTCGCAAGAAATGAACCATTCCTTCCCTCCCATTCCCAAGTAATCTTAATCGCAACTTGATATGTTGACGCTGAAAGTGAGAAAAATATTTCAAGATGAGACTGAGATATGCGTGATGACTAGTAGGCAGAGTAAAGATAATTTAGGATTTTTGCTGGCTGGCATTGGCATCACATCACACACTACAGCCAACATTACATTATTATCCTTATCATTACAACTTTGTTGTTACTTTTTATGTATAACTATAAAGTAAACTTGTTGTATGCAATATTTTCTTAATTAATCGCGATCCGTGACGAAAGCGAAAGAATATAATGCAGAATACTACATTTGATGCTAATTGTTTTCTTTTTTACAGGGGACGACACATTCATGAAAGCTATACAGACTATGTTCAGTTGGTTGGAGAAGGGAGAATGTATTAAACGAAATTCCAACACCTTTTATTCCATGATTCAGTCGATAAACTCACAAATTAGAAGACTGCTCAGTGAAAAGACCCTGTACGAGGATGACTTTCAGAAGGCCAAGGATCTCATGAGACAGAGGATGACGGGCTTACTCTTGCAATGTAAGCTGTAATGTAATGTAACGCTAAATTGAAAACTAAATATACTCCAGGGGAATTGTGAGATTTCCCATTCACAACATGCTTCCATGAGAAATGTTGAAAAATACATTGATTTTCTTTTTTTCGATTCTTTTTAAAATATATATCAATATGTTCACAATAATTCCTTTTGAATACAGAATTTTCTTTTATTTCTTGAGAATTTCAATTTCCTTCATTACAAGAAGAAAAAGAACTCTGCACTGCATGTGACCTTTTCTCATACATTTAACCCTTTTTTATTCCTTTCAGTTTCCCAGATAGATAAAGTGTTCTCTGCAGCCTCTCAGCGGAAAGTATGGGATCACTTTAGTAAAGCACAAAGAAAGAATATTGAAGGCTGGAAGAAGCAAGCATCGGTAAGTTATACAGTTTTTTACATAACAAGAATACTCCTTGCCTCCTTCCTGGTCTTAAGAAGAAGAAAAAAACTTTCTTTGCTCTCCTTTCCTCTGCTTGCAATGCAAGCTCCCTCTTTTCTTATTTCTCATCTCATAAAGAATAAAGAAGGATCAGGATTTTTTTACGTAATACTTTGTTGGCTGTGTGGCTGCACTCTGTAAAGGACTAATATCTTACGCTTAAACTGCTGCTTTCTTTTCTTCAACCACCATCGTCTTGATAGCAGTAGCGGTGGTAAACTAGCCTGATTTTCCTATTCAAGCGTGTATGATAAATGTACGCAGTCATATGATTTAAGTTGTAGATTGAACGCGAGTATAAATCAGTCATGATTGTTTTATGTTCCCTTTATCTCGCTTTCCCTTTTCCTATTTTCTATCTCATTCTTTTGTTTCTTCTACGTCTTCTTGTTATTTCTACATCTTTACTACCACACAGTCTTGTCTGAGTTTAAGGAAAAGTAAAGACAAAAAAGGAAGAATGACGTGTATGTGCTTTACTCTTTCTGGCATATCTCGTCTTCCTGCTTGTTCTAGGGATAGATCTCGTCTGATTCCCAACCTGATGTGCTTTCATCTTTTTTACTCTTTTCTTGCTTGGTTTGAATTTGAGAAAAATAGGGGGAGGATGAAATGAATGAGTGTAATGTAGCGTTTTGCATGAAGAATACAAAGTATAGAAGAAACAGTTTTTTGCATATTCACTTCACCTTTTCTCCCAAGGAATGTTCTTTTTTGAGTATATGTATGCATCAGACTTTTTACATCAGGACTATAATGTATGTATTACCAATGACATTGTTGACTATGTTGGCATGAAATAATAAAAAAATGTGAAAATGTGACAAGCAGAGAGTATATGTTCCTTTATATTACGAACGTTGTATTTTTTACTTCTTTTCCCAAAGGAAATCAAAAATGTTTTGTTGGAGGAAGCGTTGAATGAGCGTGCCGACGAAGAGATGGAATTTTCCGATTTAGAATCTGACTCTTCTGGTCAGAGTAATAAGGAGAATGGGGAGCCTCCAAGAGCGAAGAAGATGAGGTTAAGTGGGGAAGACGCTAAAACAGTTCACCAACTGAAGGTAAGGAGGAGGATGTGTACACATTTACATAAGAGAAAAAAAATGATGATGATTAAGTTGGGGAAAAAAGGGTGCTATATGTGGCTTGCTCTTTATAATGCGTGTATATTCAAATATATGCAAATATTATTCTTCATGATGTGTTTGCTTTAAAGAGCTTTTTTTGTCCATTGCGTTGTATACATTTAAGCGACAATTTTTTCCCCAAAATCAGACTTGGGAATTGGGATTTACATTTAAATACAGTAAAGTGTGTGCCTAAGCACGTTCTCATGTCTATTTCCGAATTTATGTCTCCACTCAGGAGGAAAACGACGCACTGAGATGCCAACTGGAAGCATCAAAGAATGAAGTTGATTTAATCAAAGCGGACTTGCGAACTGAATTGGAGATGAAAGATCAACAACTGAGAAGTCTGCAGCAGGTACAAAAAAAACTATTTCCATTTTCTCTGTATTTCCTATACATATCACATCGGTCTATAAAAAAACATAAAAAAAGTACAAATAACTTACACACACTCAAGCGAAATGACGAAAGCAGCAAAAAAAACTAAGAACAGTAAATAAAGTATGGGAAAAGTAAAAGAGGAGGAAATGAAGCAATTCATTTTATGTAAATAGGAAATAAAACATTTTTTTGTCTGCCTGTGATGAAAATGGAATGAAACGCGTGTGGATGATGGGAATGGAAATATTGAGTCTGTGGGAGAGAGAGCTGCTCTGAGCTCATTCAAATTGCTTTTTTCATCTGTGTGTCTATTTTTGTTTGTATTCCAGCAAGTCATGGCCGTTCAAAGGAACGCTTCTTCGCCACCCAACTTTGTTATGACATGCCCTTCTTCCGGCAGTGGTGGCTCTAATAGTGGGGATGATTCCAGTGCCACCACGACTCCCTCTGGAAATCACGATACAACCAGTTCATCAGCATCTACCACTCCAATAAAGCAAAACCTGCATAGTCCCCCGGTGTCTGTATCTTCCAGTAGTTCTCCCAGATTTGGAATGTCTCCAACTCATAACAATAGCAGCAGCACGGGTGATTCTAGTGGCACCAAGAACACGGCCACCAATGACGACATGGAGAACACTAGAAAAATGGGAAATGCCAGCATCATTTCCAACAACGACTCCTTTTCTGCTGGAAACAGTAATGGTAATAGCAGCTGCAGTGATGGTAGCAGTTCTACTAAAAATGTAGGCGGTAGCAATAACAGCAATAGGGAATTTCAGGGATTTTGTGATAGCAGCAGTAATAGCGGCGGCAGCAGTATTGGTAGTTTACTACATCTTCACAATCAGCAACAATCAGCTCAAAACAATCAACATAATCAGAATGCTAGTAGTAATAACACAGGTTCTATGATGAGCCAACAAAATGACGACACCGGTAATAACAATGGTCATAATACTGGTGCAGGTGGTAGTAGTAATAGTGGTTTTATTGCGGATGATAATGGAAGTTGTAATCCTCATCATCATAATAAGGTTGAGATTTTTATTGGTGCAGCAGAAAATGGTAATGGTGTGAACCACACGTCCAGCAACAGTGTTGTTAGAAATATAACGAGCATTGAAAATTTTAGCAGTAGTCACGACCAACAAAATGGTGTGATCATTGGTATTTGTGAAAAGGAAGCGAGATTGCTGGGCATCATTTCCACTTTCCTTCACGTTCATCCTTTCGGTGCTAGTGTGGATTATATTTGGTCCTATGCACAAAAGGTTCTTCCGGCAGTGAGACCCAATCAGATTGAGGTACTCATGACAAAGTTTCCAAGTCTCTTTAAACAGGAGATGTCTGGGATTGGGGCGACATTTGAGAGGAAATGGGTATTTGTGGGATTCACATAAAAAATGGTAAAATATACATCATATATACCATCAGATTATTGCAAAGTTTGCAATAAATGCTCACTCACAAAAACAATCACAAAAAACTTTACTTTCTCCATTTTGGGTTTTTATTTCCCATCACGTTTTCGTTTATGGGAAAGGTGTAAAATGTGACACAAAAAAACGTAGTTTAACGAAACATTTACTAGCATTCCGATTCCGAGTCGTAGTTTATCTCTGAGGTCATAATAGTCATAAAATAGCTTTTTTGTTAATTTAACCGTGTGATGGTCTACTTAGGATTTTATGTGTTGTCTGTGTAGGATTCCAGAATCGGGGTAATGTAATAACCAAATTACTTAGTCGATCGTAGTGAATCTTTTTTATCTTAAAAAAAACTTTTTCCGCAACTTCATATTCTGGTCTTTTCAAACATTAAAATCTATTTCTTACATCTTATATCTCACTTTCTCTCAACTCAACTCTCATCTCTTTACTCTTTCCGCCTATTTTATTCACTTCTACTCATCTATTCTCTTCTTGGCTTGACTAGAAGTTTGTCAAGATCAAATACCATATTGAATTACAATCTCATCTCATCCGATTTATCCTCTTGCTCATATATAATTCAAAAAACCAATAAATAAACAAATATTATGTACATGAAAATACTTACAAGATAGACTGGGTGATTAATTTTATTATGTCGAAATCATGAAACGTTTATATTATTCTTGTGAATTGAGATTTGAAAATTTTCCAGCAATTACTCAAGCTATTTATAAAAATAACAAAAAAAAACTAGTACTTGTACCACGACGTGTATACTAATAGATGTAATAAGATGACGCAATGTATGTCAAATTATTGTCGTCAATATGAAAAAGGATGGCGTATTTTTATCTCTTGTTTTTTGTGTTTAAATATAAGTAGAACGATAAGTAAAAAAAGGATTTCCGAATTTTCAATAGTAAATCAATACATCAATCGATACATATTTTATGTCTGTAAAAAAATTGAGTTATTTGAGCATGTAAACTCTTATAAAAATATTCTAATAATAATCTCAATCGATATTACGATATATTGTTATATTACTCATGATGATCATGCCCTCTTTCAATCTATTTGTCTATTTATCTAATGTCTCAATTGTGATCTTAATACTACACTTTATAATATACTCAACATTGATGCTATATATATATATCTTTACAAAATATATTATTATCATGCTATTTTATGCTATCATCAAAAACTTGTTGTTATTCAACTATATTTCATTTTTAACTTTTAATAAAAATTACAAAAATATAAAACAAGCAAGTTATCTATTAGCTAATTAATTTAACTTCGTAGAATGCGTGTTCTAATAATAGAGATTTTCTAAGCTGGCTTCTTCGTGAACTCTATTGTTCCCATCGCCGGCGTAACATCCGGGAATCTTACCGTTAACAAATCCATCACGTCCGGGGGCAAATCTGGAATTTTCAACGCTATTGCGTATGTTTTCTTCAGTAATACCTTGAGTTCCTCCTTGAGAAACTCTTGTTCTTGCCGAACCGTCGTCTAAAAAATAAACACAGTAAAATGAAAATGTATTATGCATCAATGCTTTCTCTCCGATAAGAAAATAAAATGTACTTCATATATTTTTCAAACCTGCGCTAGAGTTTTCGCTGTTATAGCTAATTTCACAATTATATCCCGAAGTCTTGCTACCTCATTTTCTAATCTTTCCACTTCCTCCGGAGTGAGCTTTTCATTTTGTAATTCCTTCAATCTCTGCTGTTCCAAAAGTTTGTCAATTTCCTCTGCCACAAAGTCCCTCACTTCATCATCCGTCCGACACAAGCCATGAATTTGTTTTGTTTGTTTCAGCTCCTCACGTAACTTTTTCATTGTTTTGAGCTCGCCTTCCATAACAAGCTGTTTGTCAATAAGCTTCATAACAATCTCTTTATACTCCAGACACTTGCGATGGGCCGATGTATTTTCCTCTTCAATCACCTCGATGGTCATCCTCTTTTCCCGAAGGAGGTCATCCAATTTTTCGATTTTCTTCCGAAGCGAAATGTTATCCTTACTCGTAATCTCAAGCTATCATAACAAACCCCACAAAAATATTATTGTCTCAGTTTACCCCAAACAACCGAAAAAGATCAATATAGCATTTCCCTTTGCCAATTATTTTAAATTATTAAATTTCACGATAATCAATTCAGACAGTCTACCTCATTTTGAAGTTTGACATTCGAATTAATAGCAGATTTGACAGTAGCTGTCAAGCACAGCTTTCCTGCTTTATGTACATCTTTAGACATTTTCACCAGCATTTCAATAGCCTCCTTCCTCAGCTTTTCTTTGTACATGATTGTTTTATTTTCAAGATTGTCATAAGATTCCTGAAAGAAGCTTCTCTCACTTTCCAGCGTTTTCTTCAACGTTGCCTTTTCAGCCAATAGCTCTTGTCGCTGAAGACGAAATTCTTCCAGCGTAGCTAATTTTGCATCTGTTTGACAAATAAATTACCATAATTAATTAATTAGATAAGTATGATGTATGTGTCATGAATAAAACGGTTCAGTGATGATGGATTTCCCATTATGAATATTAAAATATAAAATAAGCTACTTCTAAAAAAGGGAAAACACTGCCTTCAATGGTATCGTCGACTCACTCAATTCCATTATCATTTTTTCCTTTTGCTCCTCCATCGCCTTCATTTCCTTTTCCTTGTCAGCCAGCCTTTGGAGAAAGTCTTTAGCTTCATCCTCACGTGCCTGTTGCAGAATTATGTATGTACATTGTGGGCAAGGCCCAACCCAATATTCACTCATCAAATGAATTAGTAATTACTTATCTACCTATCCTATAATATTTATATAAAGCTCATCAGCTTTTGCTACCTGCTGCGTTCCATATAGCCTATCCTCCAATTCTCTAATCGTCGTTTTCCCCTCGGAAAAGCAGCGATTCAAATGTGCAATAATGTCATCCTTCTCTTCTTTCATCTCCTCAAATTGCGTCTTGTACAGCTCGCCTTGAGTTTCCAAGAACTCACATTTTCTTTGCATTCTTGAAGTAAAATTGTTCAAGGGGCAGAGAGGCACAAAAACAAAAACGTCATTTCAAATGCATATTTTTTAATAGTCAGTTGAAGAGAAACGAAGATGAGATAAATAGTGTAAGATCAGGTTATGGGAGCCAAGCATGACAACATGACAGAGTGTTCATCATCTTCCTTCGTTTTGTCATTAGAATGTCCAAATACTTTGTAAACTTTAAGATCAAATCAAAAGACATAGATATATTTGAATGTGCATATGAAAACACACGTACTTACCCAACTTTCAATTGTTCCAACTCCTTCACACGAATTTCTAATACGGCCTTTTGAAACTCCGTATCATTTTCCTCTTCAGCCGCTTGTTCCTCTTCTAGTCGCTTTTTTGCCTCGGCTTCCTCCTTTTCCTTTTTCCCTTTCTGCTTTTTACCCCCTCCTCCTTTCCCTTTCGCCATATTGCACACTAAACGTTAAACCCTCGACACTACAAGAATTTTCCTTTCTTATTTAATTTACTGTCACTAAATTGAAAAAACACATATCTTGATCTAAAGATTTCTCCTTTTATTACTGTATGTTTATTTTTTTTTAAACAAGTATTTTCTCTTTGTTGTCGTGTTCTATTTCTTTTAAAATACTTTTTTTTTGTTTCATTACGCATTTTTTATTTCCACCCAGCTTCGCATATAGCTTTCTGCTTTTGTACTTTCTCTTTTATGGAGTTTTCCTGGTATCATTATTATTTTTTGTTTACGCTGCTACTACTTCAATATAAACTTGCGCTTAAGTTTGATCAATATAAATATGGAATCCATCAAACAAATATATATACAGAACTGCTACATATTGTGACATTTGTGACATCAATTTATTTAGTACTTCCTTTGATCATACCTGATAGTCAGGAATGATATTATGTATATTTTTCGGTGCTATTCCATTAAACCACCAGTACCACCTCCACTTTACTTTCACCAGAGTTTGTTCGAATTTTTATTTACACGCAGCAGCACAGCACATCAAAACAATTCATCGTCATTGATAAAACGACGAAACACAAGAAGTAGAACGCGACGCACGGACCGAGAAACACTCGTCATTGAACAACCTCCTTTCTTTCTACTTGTCAAAAGTGTTTTTTGATGTGTATATATCGCCCCAGTATTCTGTTATCATAATAATCATTGTTGACTATATGTTTCGCGTGTGTGTTGTGTAAAGTAAAGGTGTACCCTAAAAAAGGACATGATTGCGTTGCGATTAAATGAAAAATGTCAATTACTTATACATACAGACCGCTTACTGCGTTATTACAGCTTTTTTCAACGCAATCAATAGTTCCGCTGTGGCGATGTAAAGATGACTATTAAGGATGATGGACATTAGACATGTTCAATAACAACAAAAAGCAATAGAATGATGGGTATACAAGTACAATAAAAAGGGTTAAAGTGGATGAATTCGTGATGATATGAGTGTTTCAATATTGACATTTTAGGAGGAGGAGGAAAAGAAAGAGGCAACACTCATCATTTTAGGCGGAACAACATGGCTTCATGGAATGAAAACGCATAATGTCCACTGTTATTACTGCCATTGTCATTATATTATTATTGTTATCGGGGTGGAATGTCTCTCGTCTCGTCGTGTGGTATTTATTCAGAATTCCCTCATTCCTTATTGTCATTGTTGAATTATCGATAAAAACTGTACTACATTTTACCGCAAGAATATAGCATTTTTAACGTTGTCGTTGGATGGAGTATGTATTGTGACGATGGCCTACAAACATTTTTATAATAGATGGTGGATGGGGGAAATGACGGAATGGTTTGTATTTTTAAAACGGGTATACCTATACACCATATAAATGTTCAGTATACATAAACATAGTGCACTCGTGCGCTACCAGAAAATTAAAACGAAACTACCAAGAAATGGAAAAAAATCAATCAATACTTCCTGCTGTTATGCTGGTTTGCTTTTTTTAAACTGCCATCAGTTTTTATTTTATTTTATCTACCATCAAATGCAGGTATGTTAGACGCTTTTTAAAGCGAAAAAAAAAAGTTTGCAAATAAAAGTATTTGCACTGATGGAAAAGTACAATTGGGACTTGAGAGAGTGTTTTTTATTTCATATCTCTAAAATAAATTTTATATCATATAACCACCGAACTGAAACCAACTATCCTCTTATAAATATTTGAGAGCTGGAAACCCTCCCAAAAGACAAGTTCTTACCGACAACTAAAAACGATATGAAAGTTATGTGGGTCAGCACCACTGCAAATTCTTACTGTTGACAGTTGATTATTATTATTAAAATACGACATGGTTGAAAGGGGAAATACTTAAATAATCAATTTAAGTGGAGTCAATAATAATTTATTTACATAGCTCTAATATATTTATCGAGAATTCCTATATAAACATGTAAAATACATCTGATATTGCATTAGTTATACATACACACTTATACTACGCAGAAATTCGCATGTTCAATATACGACATGACTATGACATAAGGTTACATGTAAGAAGTCCAGTGATGATTGTAATGATAACAGTTGACAAAATAAAAATAAAATGAGTCACTCTTGTCCTCAATTCGGCCGTCAGGCTTGGGTGGTTCTATTAATAAGAATAGACTTTTTAGTGGCGACGAGACAAACAAATCAAATTTGAGAACATTTTGATAATTAATTGCAGCCTTGTTATGATATGAACGTGTGTTATTCGCCAATGACAATGAATTAATTTAATGAGTGTACTGATGAATGAAGTGGACTTGTACTGTACAATCTTGTTTCAATCTATTACATCTTTTATGTTTTCGATGATAGTTCAACAAGAGAATAAAAATACATAATTATTTATCTATGAATGTTCTACGAATGGTTACTTAAATTTGATTGTTAAATGTGCTTTCAAGACAGACAGAGATAACAATTTTTAGATAAAGCATGTGGTCAGTTGGCCAGTCCGTATCACCAATGGCACGTTTTACGTATTTAGAACAGGTACTGTTACTATTTTGCGTGGTTTTATTGACACCATTCATATGATAAGCCCTGAAAATAAAATATTGACATGGCCAAGGTGAAAGCAAAAATGCGGAAAAGCGTTTTCCTGGGAGAAAGCTACACATACTACAAATATATGCAGTGTAATACACAGACACACCGTTTTTACCCGCATGGCTTGTGATATATGCTGATGTGATGGATGACACAAATGGATCGGTCGGGTATTATATAGGTGGACAAGAAAACACAGTATTGCGAGTGACGCTCCTATCCCATCCCATGTCAATTTGAATACATAGAGGATTTTCTATGCTATTTTACTTTGTTCACTCCTCTCGCATGCTTTTTCATTGATTTGATATGACTAAACCAAGCCAAAAGTGAAAGGCATTTTTTGGGGGAGAAGAGACAACTTTCACGTTAGTTGTAAGCTGGCTGTCATATTAGTCACGTATCATTGACCAACAGGCTAACTCTTGTCGTCTGTCAGTTTCATCTTTCAAAACCATATTCCAAGAAAAGTTTCTTGTCACATTTGGCCGGACTCTTACTACTTACAATTTAACTCTATAAATCAAGTTTATAAAATATCATCTCCATTTCACATTGACGTTCCTTGTCCACGGGAAGCTGGTAGAAGAAGACAAGGAGGACAAGAATGAGGTTGGAGTTGGAGGAGGCTGAAATGGTAAGCGACGGGAAATAAATTACGGAACAACACATAATGCTTGCTCACACATTGCACCCTGGACTTATATAAAATATAAACCCATACCAGTACAATTTCAGGAAATCGGACAAGCGAATTTATCATCCATTCACATTAGAATCTCCTTACAGTTTCTGCACCCGACAAATTAAATATTGAATTGAACTCTTTCTGTTTGAATATATTGGAGATCTAGAGTGATGGGTTACTCCACATATTTTGAAAAATATTCAAACGGATTTTACATAACAGAAACATTATTGTATGCCGCGAAGTAGTGTGGTTTGGAGTGTTCGCAGTAATTTTCATATACGTTTGAAAAATAAAATAAATTTAATTAAACATGAAATAGAAGGGAAGAGACACATTTTTCACAGAGCATGTTATCTGGAAGTTCTGATTTTTACACAATGGGTTCAATTCTACGTAAAGTTATAAGCATGTTAACCAAAGCCAAGATTCCACGTGTGGTCTTTAAATAAACATTTGAAACTACGCTGCTACACAGCTTTACCTTGTGAACAAATATGCACCACACAAATTTTATTCAATATTTTTTAACAGATTGCATGCTAAATTTTGTGTAGGTTTCGCATATCGTGCATCCATACAAA
>JAQFZG010002833.1:0-15243 GCA_034695465.1 Entomobrya nicoleti | reverse complement strand
TTTGTCCCAAAACATTTTCTTCTCTGTCATCGAAAGCCATTCATGTACAGAGTGTACACCAAGGCAAACGGTGGTGCTGTTTGTATTGTCAAAAAGAATTTTCGGCCCCTGCTGGAAGACACGTACACATGAAAATGTGCAGTTTGAAGCCGACTAAAGGGCAAGTGTCGTCTAGCTCCGGTGACGTTGCCGCTGCTACAAGATTTCCAGCCGGGCGTATGCAACCAAGATCTACGAGGGAAGCGAGGAAGTAAAATAAACTATTCCATTGAATGTTTGTTTATTAAATACAACTATTGTGTTCTTATGAGAATTGGTGTTTTAAAATACATTTTATAACAATGAATAATTTATTGGGCAGTTAATTATGTGACTTATGGTATTGGTATATATTCTTCAAAGTAATTGTTTACACAGAAGGTGGTCCATTTATCACGTCTCCTCTTTACAGACAAGTAAATGATACAATAGCAAGAGATCAGTATCAAAGATGAAATGTGTTGTGTCCCAATATGCATGTCCAACCATTTTTTGCCAGTATATTTCTAAAGTGTTCAGAGTTATGTTATTTTGCATTGAATATTTATTAGTACTAAATATCTTGTTTATCTTAAAAAACCAATTATTACATGAAAAATTTCAGATTTCGGTTGTATGCAGTAACGGAATGCAACATGTAGTTTTTATAATGTTTTTATTTAAAACCATCTTTATGTATTAACTTCACATACCTAATTAAGTATAAAAGTAATTTGTTTCATCCACATACCTTTTCGTGTTGAACCAGCTAAGCAACAATTAAAGAATAATGTAAAGTTACAGTTACAACTTTAAACTAATGTAATAAGGTACAACATTGTACAATGCATGCGTAGGTGAGAGTTCATGCAGTACTAATTACTAATTACTTCTTTCTTAATAAACAAACATGTTGTTATATCATAATAAACATAACATTAATCAGTCACCCTCAATTTTTATCGTACTACTATTAATAGAAACGTTTAGCATTCATCATCATCATCATTACTTTTTTTGCATATTCATCCTTCCATATAAACAAGTCGACAGTCGATATAACATAACATGGCAAATCAAAGCAGAATTGTGTTTCCCAACACCCCTTTTCTTAATAAACACCTTAATTAACTATTTTCTGTTCTTTTCTGATGCTCCATTAATATTCAGCATTCCTTAATTTCTTACATGTTATTATCACATCACCTTTTACACATATACGGTCATAATTTAATCAAAATATCCTATCTGACTAAATGGCTCGATAGCTTGTTGCGCTTTGTTCCGTGTGCGTTGCTTTGCGTTGTTGCTGCGAGCGAGCTATCTCTCTCTGCAGCTGTTTTCGTAGCGATACGTCGTGGTGTCGTGCCATGCAGACTCGCGTACGCGTATCCAATCTTCTTTGTCCACATTTCACATTTTGTCCACATTGTCGTTCACTTACTTTAACTTGAACTTACTCGATCCTGTTGGGGGCTCGGCTGGCTGGGGCTGCTGACAAGACAATTACCACGACGAGACCACGCACATTTTTTGCCTTCTCATTCAGTCCTGAATCCTGAAACTGAAAGCAGCACAAGCACAGGAAAGAGAAGGAGCGAAGACAGGAGGAAAAAAAAGGACGAGGACACGGACACTCACACATTTTTTCAATTGGAAATACACACAACACAACGTACTACACTGCACTCTCACTCTCATTCATGCTGTTATAATAGCAACTCTGTGAACTGCAGCTGCGAGAGAAGTCGAGTGCTCTTACATCTTAGAGCAAAAAGCATGTGAATGGGAATTGTGCAATTTGAGGCACTTTCAGCAGATTTCAATGAGATTGTGATGTGATCAAGAGATCATTTTTGTCAGCAACAAAAATAAACAAAAAATTACTGAAAAAAAGTCGGGTGACTTTGTTTTCTAGTAAACAATATATTTAGTTGTGTTAAGTAGAGTAGTTATTTATGATTTAGGAGTAGTGTGAGATTAATAACAGTTTTGTTTGTAAAAACAATCGCTGGATTAGACGTTCAGTTCAGTTAAATATATGTTTACAACGGGAAATGTAGAAGGGGAAGCTGTAAAATAGTCTGTTATTGTCATCATGTATGAGAAGAGGTAACATCAAGATTTTGGTTGGGGGGTAAGTATTTTAGAAAACAAAATAATGGTGGTACTAATAATGTAGTTGCACTACGGGGTATAATAGGATGAGAAATTAGTTAATTTTGTATGTTTGCGCGTAATTCTGGTACTCAGTTGATTGGGGGTGTGGGTTGTCTACTTGTCTGTGTTGTTGTTATTGTTTGGGAATGGTAGAATGCGTACATAATTATGAAATTAACTAATAATGTTCAATTGTTTATCATGTTTCGTTTTTGGCTAATTTAAAGACTACGAGTAAACTAAGCTGAAAGATGGAGCATGCTGAAGCTTCCGAACCTGAGGATGGTGAAATTTTGGATGAAAATGAAGGTGAAGTGGCCAGATCTGAGGAGGAGGAGGGGGCGGCTTATGGCCATTATAGCAGACCCAATCGGGACAAACGGACTTCCAGAAATAGTAGGCCTGCTAAGGGATATGCTCGTTCTCGGATGGAACGCTTCGTGAAAAATACTGAAGCTTACAAACAGTTGGTGCGAAGAAGAGCAAATCCACGAAAGACTCCAAGGCATGCGACAAAACCGTACAGCAGAAGCCATTCTAGAGGATCCCCTCATGAGTATCCTTACTACGGTTCTCATCGCTCAAACGACAGGAATCGGGGGTCAGTTAGTCCGGCCAACCGCTTGGGGGGATCATCCAGTCAAGGTAGAATAAATCTACGTCGATACTCTTTTCGAAGTTTTAGAAAACCAATGGCTAGGGACTTTTCCGAAATTCTGGGTAATGATGGGTGTGGACCATGTAGTCCTAGTCGTCTAGAAATACGACGAAAGAGGTTTCAAGAAGACAATGGATCAGGTTTGATGAATTATTTACGAATATATACGTGTATACCGATTATATCTTTCGAATGGAACGTGAAAGTGCAAATCAAACAAACGTCAGACGAAGGAAGCTTGTCATTTTCGTCAATTAAAAACATATTTATGTTCATATTATTTCGTCATTTCATCACATGATTATGTTTTGAAAAAATAATAATTAAAAATATTAATCACTTTCACGCTTCTTCAATGACTTGTAACATCAACTGTGTTTTTCATGTGCTGTCAATGAAGACAGTATTATATGTGTATTTGCATGCATTACTATACATTAAAATAGATGTGACTACCAAAACTATCTGTAGTTAAATGCATGCAGTCAACTATAAAAATCTATACACTATCAATTCTATACTCTTCTGTTTTATTTCATAATAATGTCATAATTTGTGTGTAGTATAAAATATAAAGCATGTTTGTGTCAAATATTTTGTTCCTTAATCTATCTCCGTGATGTCTAATTGGAGTTTATTCATGAAATTAGATCATATACGCGTGACACGCAACCCTATTCGACCTAACGGAGTGAACAACAAAGTTCTACCTGGTAGTTCGAAAGGCCTAAAGACTGTGGACACTGTTAGAACTGAAGCGTGTTCGAGCGGTACAACTATGTTAACGCCTAATGGACCTGCTGTAATAAGTGAGTATACCGCATTAATTTGGAAATTACAACAACCATATTTGCTCGTAAAAAAGGATTCTTTCTTGACTCGATTATGAGATAATTTTTATTCTTTGGAATTTCATTCGCAGCATTCGCTACCAATCCCACTGGCAACCCTGATGTTGAGCCTGTGAGCGACGACGAAGAATCTGTTACTGTGATTCCTGAAGTAGAGATTGCAACTGGCAAGAAGTCACCACTAATTATAACACTATCATCCACAGACACCAGTGATGATGAAGGAGAGAGCTCACATCGTGAAATACATAGACAGAACATTATTACGGACGATAATAAAGTCATATCAATCGTAGCTCCTGTAGAACATGCAGGAACATCGAAGGAAGAGCAGGGTCACTTAGAAAGCGAGGATAAGGAGAGAGTACAAGATGAAGTGGTTGAAAGTCAGGCTGCTGGTGGCATTGCGTCTGCGAGCAACGTGGACTTGTCTGCAGCCTATAGTCCAGGTGACAATGAAAATATGCCAATTGACGATCAGGAATTTAGTGGAATGGAGGTGGAAATAGTAGAAGTAATAGAAGAAGATGACAATAATTCAAGGAACGATAAAGATGGCGACAACAGTGAAGGCGAAGATGATATTTATGAGTTAGAATTAAGAAATCAGCTCCTTGCCGATCTCGTTGAAAAGACTGTTAAGCAAGAAAGTGCCAAGCCTAATGCTGAAACCAGCGTTCGAAGTTTGGAAGGGAATCAGAATGCGGAGGATGAAACAAATACTGGAGTCGATGATGCCGCTACTTCAGATGTAGATGGAGACGTACCAGACGAAGAAGAGTCTGCTTTGAGGGAGGTTCTTCTCTCCCAAATGGCAATTAAAAGAAAGCAACATACAAGTAGTAGAATTCTGAAAACAAGTTTTGGAATGTCCAGCGGTGCAAATCCACTCAATGATTTAGTAGGCATCTTAAATATATCCCCTGGGTTAGCTGCTACAACGCAAGAACAGCGTGGTGCTAACTTGAATATTTCACCTGTAAATACTGCAAGACCCCCTATTGTTGGACCTTCTCCACAATCTCATACAGCAACTCCAAATAGTCGTAGAGGAGCTTCAAACGCTCGCAGAGGTCGAAACAATCGTAATCGCAACCGTCACAAAAGTGATGGAAACAAGTATCCTCCAAAGTCAAGTCAAATCTCCCCCAATTTGGTATTTGATGCCCAACAACATCGTGTGATAAGAATAGCAAACGAACCCCTCCGACACCCTCCACCTCATGTCGTCAACCGTCCAGCTAATTTGAAGAATCTTCCAGATAATGATTTAAGAAACAAGTTATTGCGTAATCGAAGAAATGAACAACAACAGCAAGTACAAGACACAAGTATTATATCCTTGTTCCCGGAATTCGGTGTTGCAGATACTGATATGAGAAGGGTGGATATTACTCCGAGAATCCAGGATCAAATATCAGATATGACAATAAGACGAACGGTCAATTTTGACCCCAGCCCTTCGGCCAGTCCCACAACTAATTCGTCTACAGCAATCACTTACATGGCACCAATAAATGTTGAAATTCCACCAAACGATGGTCCAAGCCCGGTGGCGAGCCCTTGTTTAATGAGAATGCAAAATGAAGCCGCTCATTCTCCGTATCAACACCATTCCCCGTACATGCAGTCCACACCCCCAGTAGGTCCCGTTCCCATCTCCCTGAGTCCATACATGGTACCATCCCCTAACTCTTGTGAGCATCACCAAGGTCTTGTAGCATCTCCTGTAAATTATATTCCTGCTCAGGCAAGTCCACAAGGCCATGCATATATTGTACAGCAATGTGGTCAAGTTCGGCCTGAAGTCAGTTGCAGTCCATTTGGATACCCGTGTACATCAGTTGTTCCAACTCCAGTTTATCCATCTCCACAGCAGGTTCAGTTGTTACCAACCACAAGCATTCATGGTAATCCATCAGGATTAATCATGTCGGTTCCCGGATTCCATAATCAGATCTCCTACGACGTTGATCATCGGTTTAGACCGCAAGTTGGAGTTCCCATGTATTTTGTTGGGAACCGTATGAATGATAATCGGCCCCAAATAGTTATGAGTACACATGATGCCACCAGAAGTCATTCTTTATCTGTGGAGTCTAATACACTGATTCAACGCGGTGGACCGCAAGGGAATAGCCCCGGTTCAAGGGTTGGAGGTTTACAACCTTTTCATCCATCCGTCAGCCCCTCAATGAATACATTTGTTACCATTTCAGAAAGTCAGATGAGCATTACACATAGTGGGGAAACATTGAATGCAGGGAGAATGCATCATCCAGAATTCGATTCACTAATATACGGACAAGGCCGAGCACTAATACATTTGCCAGTTGTTGTTACTACCACAGAATTACACGTTACTGAGTCAGAGTTCGTAGCTTCATATGCAAAACCACAGCCAACGCATGGGGCCAATTTAAAAAATTTGACTGAAATCCGTACCATTTCATCGTCGTCATTGTCAGTAGCCCGGTCGACAGCCAATGTAGCAGTGTCATGTTCGGGAAGAAGTCATCCAATCGTGAGTATAAAAGAACAACAACAAGGAAGCCCAGTCAAGGGAGGAGGATCCTCTTCGAAGGACACTGCAGGCACAAGTACTACCAAGTCTGCTGAAAGTAAAGTTGCACCAAAGAAAAAAGCTGCAGCCGACAGTAAAAGTATTCCTGATTCAAGCGTGGCAGTTCCATCTAAAGAAACGAAGGATGCATGTGCAGGAAGTCCTGTCGTAAATGTTCCACGTAAAGAAGCTACAATCGAAAGTAGAAATAGCCCTGGTACTCGGGAAAAAGTTTCAAAGAGAAGCCTCGAAACTACTACTAGCTCAGGTTCAACCGTGGCGGTTCAAACAAAAGATGTCATAGCTGGAAGAACCAGGAGTTCTGTTAAAAGTGGGACCGTCCAAAACAAAGATACTATCACAGCAAGTACTACAATTGTTGGTGTATCAAAAAAATATCAGACAAGGGCAGCTACAATCAAAAGTAACTCTGGTGCAAAACTCCTTGGGAAAGAATCTACAGTCAAGCAAATTTCAAGTCCAAATGCAAGCGTTTCAGTAAAAAAAGCAGCAGTTCCCAGTACCACCAGGTCTGATGCAAGCGGCACACTTTCAAGTAAAGAAGAACTGACTGAAAGAAGTACCACCAGTCCTGATACAAGCATAGCAGCTTCAATTCAACAATTAACTGTCAAAAATACCATCAGTCCAGATGCAAGCAAAGAATCTACCGCCAAAAATATAACCATTCCAGATGCCACTTCAAGCAAAGAATCTACCGCCAAAGGTACAACCAGTGTAGATGCAAGCGTCACAACTCCAAGGAAAGACCCCGTTGGAAAAAGTATTACCAGTCCTGACGCCAGCGTCACAACTCCAAAAAATGACCCCGTTGGCAAAAGTACCACCAGTCCAGACGCCAGCGTCACAACTCCAAAAAATGACCCCGTTGGCAAAAGTACCACCAGTCCAGACGCCAGCGTCACAACTCCAAGGAGAGACCCCGTTGGCAAAAGTACCACCAGTCCAGACGCCAGCGTCACAACTCCAAGGAGAGACCCCGTTGGCAAAAGTACCACCAGTCCAGACGCCAGCGTTACAACTCCAAGAAAAGATCCCGTTGGCAAAAGTACCACCAGTTCAGACGCCAGCGTTACAACTCCAAGAAAAGATCCCGTTGGCAAAAGTACCACCAGTCCAGACGCCAGCGTCACAGCTTCAAGCAAAGAATCTACCAGTCCCGACGCAACCGCTGCAGCTCCAAAGAAAAATACTACTGTCAAAAGTACCACAAGTCCTGGTGCAAGCGTTATAGATTTAAATAAGGAATCTACCGCCAAAAATACAACCAGTTCTTTTACAAACGTGATAGCTTCAACGATTGAACCTACCACCAAAAATAACACCAGTCCTGACTCAAATTTCACAGCATCAAGGAAAGACTCAAATGTCGAAAGTTCTGTCACTACTGATGCAAGCATTATAGCTTCAAATGAGGAATCTGCCACAAAAAATACAGCAAGTTCTGATGCAAGCGTAATAGCTTCAAGTACAGAATCGATTACCACAAATACAATCAGTCCTGATGCAAGTGTCACAGCTTCAACGAATGAAGTTATCTCCAAAAGTAATCCGATTCCTGACGCTGACGTTCCAGTTCCGAAGAAAGATTCTGTCGTCAAAAATACCACCAGTCCTGATGCAAGCAAGACAGTCACTAGTAAAGACACCACAGTTGAAATTACCACTAGAACTGTTGCAAGCCCGACAGTCGCAATCAGTCACACCACAACAGAAAGTAGTCACAGTCCTGCTGCATCTAAAGGTTCGCCTAATTCAGGCGCAACATGTCAGAAATCAATTTCAGAAACTGGGCCAGATATGTCCTTTGGTAGTAATCTGACAACACCAATAGTATCCACACCTAAAACTGTGAAACCATCAGCCGCTTCCTCTGGAAAGTCTACTCTTAATGTAGATTCAAGGAAGGCAGTTAGTGATCCTCAAAAGCAAACACATCCAGGGTGCCATCAAACAGCAAAGGCGTCAATAGCAGCAGAAGGAAAACCATCCTCGAATATAAAGGGTACTCCAAACCAAAAACCTATATCTAGCAGTACAGTTGTGGCGGCTACTGGGATGACCACTAAGTCAATTGGATTTGCAGCTAACATTCCAAAACCCAAGCCCAAGGTAAAGCCTGTGACTCCGGTCGTAATTCCAGTGACAGAAGGTGATACAACAGAAGACGAGGATGACGAAAAGGGGGAAAGTCAAGATGGTAGCAGAAAACGAAGGAAATACAGCTTCACTAGAAATGCAACTTCGTCAGATCCATCCAATCCAATGTTTCACACTTACTTGGATAATTTTTTGAAGAATTGTCGGGAGAAAGTGGATAAGTTGGAGAAGGAGAAATCTCAAGAAGTCAAAAGAGGACAAGATACTTCGAGCAAGAGACTTGTCACAGCAGACGTTTCAAATAAACAGGGAGAGAAAAGGACTGATACTCCAAACATGGTCTTACTTGAAAAATTGGAGAATGCAATTTTAAGTGTTGGCACGCCTAAAACAAGCAACGCCGGTGACGGGACTAAAGGGTCGACAGCTCTTCTTAAAGGATCTGCTGCAAAACCAACGAATTCCCCAAATAAGGCATCTAGTAATATGCAGGTTGCATTGATCAAAGAGGGTAATACTGAAGGTAGAACTTTGGAAAATGAAGCGAGTAAAATGCTAGTTCTTCCAAGAAAACGGCAAGGGAGCCCTTCAATTCAACTTCCTCAAAATAAAAGGAGAGCCATTTCGGGTGACCCATCTGGAACAATGGCCATTCAATTATCTGGAGCTGTTGTACCTATTACTGCTGCTTCACCTCTAATGAATGCAACTAAAATTGCCATTGCTTCGACATCATCAATTCCCAGTAGTGTACAAGATGCATCAGCCAATTCCAAAGCTGTTATTGAAAGCTTAACGGATCGAGTTACGGAAACAAGGAATCAAATACATTTATCACTGAAAGAAAAGGAACTAATACAAATCAGGTATACCGTATTATGGCCCAAAGTAAAACGAATGAGTATTATGGTTGATTTTACATTTTCCAGTACTAAACAAAGTCTTTTGCTTGGTTGGTATTTGTTTTAGGCAACACTGCTACAACGAGTACAAGGACATTCTTAGGGACTTGCAACACCACACCAGGATTTCCAACTTGAATACAAGATTAGACCAAGATATAATTGAACTGGAAAAGAAGGTGGCTGCCCTGAAGAAAAAGAAGGAAGCAGCCCAGCAGAAGGCTTCTGACATAAATAAGTCTATCAAAGAAAAGTCCAAAAAAGCGCTGACCCATAAAAAGACATGTCTTAGTCTTTCCACCGATGTAAAGAAGCTGGGGGACAAGATCATTGGTGATAAAAAGTACAAGGTTCCTGACATTCTTGTAGAGAATATAAACGAACTTATGAGAAGCATGAGAAACATGGACTCAAAGCAACCAGAAAGCTTACAACGTGAAAGAGGGGTCCCGTTCAAGCAATTGATATTCGACGAAGGAACATTTTCTTCTTCTGTCGCAAGTCTGTCAGCAGTACCATCAAGCAGTGCTGGTACCACTTCACAGCTCCAATCCCAGAAAAGTGCACAACAAAAGAAGACAGCTCTGTCATCTGCGTCAGTTGGTAGTGCCATCAGTACAGACAGAAGTGTGTCTGAAAACTTGCAAACGGGGATGGGAATGGAAGGTAAGACTGATCAGCTTGACTCTGAGATGTCAGAAGCGTCTCAAAATAAGGAAGAGCTGTCAGAAGAGTCTCAAAGTGAGGAAGAAATGCCAGAAGCGTCTCATAATGAGGAAGAATTGCCAGTGTCGTCTACAAATACAACGGATGGAAATGACGAAGTCGAGCCACAGTTCATTTCAAGTTCTAAAAGTCTTAATGCTGAGGACGTAAATAAAGGTAAGAAGGGAGCTGTAATTTTTGGGGAGCGTCTTCCACTCCGCGAGGGAGATATACTCAACGCCCCACGACCAATAAGATGGAAGATTCCGGATTACGGTTTTTCCCCTCTTCAGTTTTTCAGAAAGAAAGGGTTGGTAATCCAGATGCTTCAAAATTTCTTTTACTCCCGCTAACAATTAATTAATTTTGCAAAAACGTTTCAGATTTTGGATAGTTTCTGATGTGGGCTTAGTGTAAACCAATATGAAGTCGTTGTTTGTTTTAGGCCTGAAAAATAGCAAGCTCTTTGATAAATTTCAGAATCATGCCTCTGGACCCTCATACACCCATTTGTCCTCGTTCGTTGTCTGAGGGAATTTGTACCAAGACGAATTGTAAGTTGCAGCATGTATGAATTGAACTACCCATGATGATGATTGGAGTACCTGCGATGCATTTGGTTACCTGATGATGTATCAATAAATGGTCTGTTTACCTTCAAATAAGTTAAACCAAAATCTTATCAATCGATTACTTTAGGTAAGTCAACATTTTTAATACCATATGGGAGTAGTGGTTCAACAAGAAGTATCATTTTGATGGCGGCGGAAATCTTTTCTGTCTGTGTAACTAATATTACCTTCTTTCTTTAATTTGTCAAATCTTAACTAACATGTGGGGAATTTAAACTTTAGTATGTATCTTAGTTTTGAGATTATGTGTGTTGATTGTAGTGCTAATAGTAGTTACAATATCTTAAAACAGTAGTTGCTGTTATGCATGAGGTTATGAAAATATTTTATTTCACTGCTATTTATTAATTGGTGATATATGTAATACGGTTTAGTTCTTTTTTCTTTTCTTTTTAATATTTCCAGTGCTTGGTTTTAACAGGGAGTTTCCTGTTCCTATTTAATATGTATATTCATGTAGTATTCTACATTTTAATTTGGCATGTTTGAATTACTTGATAAATATCTTGTATTTTTTGTTGAGCTTTATGAAATGGTAATTCGTTATAAAAAAACTGATTTCTCCTACAGAATTCTTTAACTTAACACGTAAAATTACTTTATATATTAATATCTTAATATTTTCTCAAAGTTAACAAGTAAAGCTGTGATATAGGTATTACAGCTTTCGTGTCAAATATTCGCACGAGAATGAATTTCAATCTTAAAACTTTTTAATTTTGTTAGTGTTTCATTATTTCATCTACAATGTTTTCTAATTGTTATTCTTACTCTTTTGTAATAGACAAATCTTTTTGTTTGGAATACTCGTTGTAAATAATTTTTTATGTTATCATATTACATACTATTAAGGGCAATTCATAGATTCTGTGTCTTCTTATTTCAATGCACGATAATATGTATTCTTTATTTAATCTTGTTCTCTAAGCTAGCCACATTTTGTTGAATTTAAGTTTTAAATTAGTGAACTACCTACTTTTCTACTCCGTCTACTGATTGCTTTTGAAGCCTTTATAGTATCGGTTTGTATTTGCTAACAGAAGAAAACAATTTTTGCACAGATCACTTGCAAGCGCTCCTGTAAATTCATTTTACAGCACAAAATGGAACTGTGTTGTAAAAATTATGTACTATTTTATTGGAACTAAATACTAATAAGTGTAGTTAGTGAAGTTTCGTGTACGCACGAGCTTCGTGGACTAAATACAAAAAAATATCATTAAGACGTAGTGGCAATAGTAGTCTCTTATATTTGGAATCAATTTACGTCGCATCGCATCTTCTCCTGTCAACGCGCTTCAGGCATATTTAAATGGATTTGAGAATTAATTAATTTCCGTGCGGTGAAAGGTCAAGAAAGTGGTGGTTGTGTTTTAACCCTCGCAGGAATCATTTGCGGAGAGGCAACCTGCTTATAGTTAAATGGTGTGATATCGTGATCGTGTTAAAATATGTTCTACTAAGTCGCTTGATATCTCTTGCTGGTTTTCCTTTTATCTAGCAGGAGTTATCTTGTATGTATTTTTTCAGACTGGCAGTTAATGCAAATTTTAGTAAACAATCGTATCTCCTTTCAGTGCCACAATGTGCAACATGCATTTCGAAATAGTTGAACATCAACTTTACTGGTATTCGGTACCCTAATGAGATTTCCTCATGGCGAGTCATGATGATAGCGGATTATATTTTAATGGATTCTACGCTTTCCTGATTGATGGTTACAATTACAAAGCGCGTACACCTGTGCAATTTTTTACCATTTACTTCGAGTGCCACTCAAGTTTTTCCAACAAAAACTATTAGTACTCAACCAAAGACGCTGTTATAGTTTTTACTACTGTTAGTATTACGATTACCAAATTTGTTTTTAACGTCCAAGTCTATTGAACTCGTTTTTAAGTAAAAAAAATAAGTACTTATGGTTTAAATCTTATGTCGCTGCAAACAGTTCGCTTTGCAAGGAGGGCGGGAAGTAAATATAGAAGGAAAGTAATATATTGGCGTGCTTGCATTTTAAAATGCATTGATTAATTGTAAAATATTTAAAATTAGCAGATTTTTATTTTGCGTTGTATAGTTGCGTTTTTGCTTATCAACTACTATGCTCGTGATTTTTAAGTTGCGTCAAATTAAATTATTTAAAGCTAATAAACGCACGGCGTAAGTAAAACCAACAAAAAAATCGAAAACTGTCAGACCAAATAAAATATTTCAGAAACCAATCTCTCTACTTATCGTTAGAGAAAATCTTAATTTGTTTGAAAATTGCCAATGATAAAAGAGATATCATTAGATTTAAACGTGGGCATAGAAGAGTCATACAGGCTGTTTTTCAATGTATTCTATATATATTTGCATAATATAACGAAACGCTTATAAAATGCAACCTTTTCAACTATTTTGTTATATATTCAAGATATATATACTATTCCACTGTATTTTTGTTTTAACTTCTCATTATATTAGCTGAATTATGAAATTACTATACACTTTAAGGAAACTGCTCTCAAAGATATTTTATAATCACCTTTGTCATACTGTATGCTCACAAGATGCCTTGCAAATCAATTAAGTCTAAGTAACAAATGTGATCACCGTATAGATTGTAAAGTATATTAATAATAACAATCTATAGGCTATTATTTTTGTACTTTAATACGGTACCTGTAATGAGGATATGGAGATATTTAGTGATTGTTTATTCTCATAAGAGCATAAAATGTAACGTTTTATGTTTTTGTTATCGCTGGTAAATAATATCGATGTGCTGTACATGTTATATCATATTTCAGAATTATGATACTATTTTTACGAGATTAATAAAGAGATGATAAAATAATATTTACTTGATATTTTTAGTATTCAGTATTCTTAGCTTTTATAACATTACATGATTTCATTCATCGTCAAATAATGTGTCTTCTTTCCGATGGCGATCTAAACTTTTAAAGTAACATCATTGCATAGAGTTTTAAGTTTTGGCAATTCACCTCTGCATTTGATGAGCACTGAGCACAATAAATTGGAACATAATGAACGAAAAGTAAAATACTGGCAAGGAGTGGGTGCTAATGAATATTTCATTGGAACTGCATATATCATATATGTAGAGTAAACGTATTTTTTGGTCGTTGTATAATATAACTAATGCAACTTTATTTATCTATAAACTAAAATGAATATAATATAATCAGACAACCAACATATTTTGATAACAATCATAAAAAAATGCATCATATCAGCATTTACTCAATATTGGTACCTAGCTTCAAACATTTTACAAATTATTAAGAAATGGAAGGAACTTGATTTATAAAATAGAATCATCAGTTAAGACAAAGCAACATAATTTTCAAATGCACTTTGTAGATTTAAATCCTTACAGATTCTTTCAAGAACATGCAAATAATATGTAGAAAGTATAACTAGAACTAAGGTGGTGTAGACATGATTTGGTTGAGATTTTAAATGTACAGTTGTATGTAGTATAAATGGAAGATCTATCAAGACATTGTATAGCATGTCTATAATATATAGTTAAGATATGGACAGCATTGTGCTATTTTTATATTTATCCGATTACAAATGGATCTTAAACAAGCACGATAAAAAGTAAATTAACAGAACCAACTTTCTCAAATTCGTTGTTCTAATTACTACAATGATATTAAATACACTTATACACATCACATTCAGTAAATATAAACTTTGTAGACTTTTTCTTAACAATCAGTCTGTTCGTCAGGATACAGCGCGTGTACATATTTCGAGACTGTGTTGGCGTTATAGCTATTATTAATAACAATAAATAACCCATTGATATATGTAAATGGAGATCTAACTAATAGCAAAACAGAAAATGTGATAAAAAAAAGTATATGCTTACGTCTAGAATTGACCAATGTAAAAAATCCAGAACGAATCGTTACATACTTAAGAGCAAAAAAAAGATTTAAAAAAAAGATCCCGGACTCTCTTCGTGACAATATTTTTCAACAGGTCACAGGTTGCATTAACTACAATACTCCAATCGCAATTGCAAATACATACTTATTTGTAACAAAAATATGAGTAGTATACCGAGTTCTTGAAACCGTAAAATTTCTTTAGTCAAAATATTATTCAAAATGAAGTTAGTAACGATCAAGGTACTCTGCTGTGTTACTGGAATTGTTTGCTCCACTTCCATTGGCATCTTGCTCATTTCTGTTGTCCAACTTGCTTCGTCGGGATTTCACCATGTAAATGAAATAAGTTATGATTTCCTTTTCGTTGTCAACTGGAATCGTTTTGAAGTGTCTTGTTAAGATCTAAAATGACACATTCAAGTTATTAAAATAAACCTTAAATAGTCTTAACAGTACTTTCATTAATAAATATTACTCACATCAGCAAGCTGCGCTTTGTTTAGTCCGGGTCGAGTCGAAATCTTGAAATGCTTCTTGTATCTCCTCAATGTATTCACTTGAAGTTGGTACAAGTCTACCTCTGGAGTATCCTCACTTTCAGCGATCTCATCATCAGATCCATGCTTCTGTCGTGTTCTTGCATTTTGTATCACCATTTTATGATGATCACAGATGTAAATGTGGTTGGCCTAAAAATTAATCATCAAAATATTTAAACTTTCTCC